>PVJX010002882.1:0-119048 GCA_004027295.1 Dolichotis patagonum | reverse complement strand
AAAAGGGGGCAGTACAGAGCAGATCAGAACAGGACAACATAGGCAACACAGTACTTTACATTAAGTCAACTGGACATCAACAGTAGCTAACACCATATCTCCTTACTCTGTTATAGTTGAGCATAGTTTCAAATACAATAATATCAAACATAACACAATAGTATAAAGCCATGCATAGAGTGAAAGAATTAGGCCGGGGATTTAGCTCAGCGGCAGAAGCACCTGCCTGGCAAGTGTGAGGTTGTGAGTTTGATCCCTAGCACCAAAACAAAAGCAAGCAAACAGAAAGAGCAGATGGAGCAAGGATAGTGTGACTTAGGTAAGGTGTCAGGGAGAGCTTATTTGAAGAGTAACCCTGAAAAAAATCAATGGGAAAGGTATTTCAGGAATACAGAACACCAAATATAAATCCTTCTGGAGGAAATGCATTGAGTAAGAAAAACAATGGAGAGAAAAAGTTCAGACAGGCAACCCCACGTTGGGGCTGTTGTGTGCCATGTGCTATACGCCAGGGCAAAGACTTCGTGTGTGGTCTCCAGAGCCATGGGAAGGAGCTGGCTTTACGAAGCTGATATCTTTTCCTATCTTACAGATGACAGGTTCACCAGTAAGTAAGGGGCAGACCTGCAGTTGGTACGAACTGATGCCCGTAGGACACTGCAGGGAGCCCAGTACTAACTTGCTAGCGGCTGGCTGGGGGAGAGGAGAGGACTGTCCTTCCCCGGCTCCCTCCAGCGCCCTGACAAGCCCTGGGCATGCTCTCAGGACGCCCACGGTGGGCAGGGTGTCTGTGGCTGAGTGCCATGCCAGCCAGACCCAAGGAGGTGCTGAGAAGGCACAAATGTCCTGGCTCCATGTCCTGCCCCCTGTTGATGAATCCACTGAATCACTCAACTGAAAAATTAACTCAGATCTGCAGACATGCCTCATGCTTGCAGAAGGACACCAGGAAGTGCATGCCTGGGCTGGGGCCACTGGGCACACGGACCTTACCCCAGCCCCAGAGCCTAGCACCATCCCCCACGCCCCGATGGATGCTCGTCTATCCTAAAACCTCAATATAATGTAACGGGCTTCCTCTTGACATCCATCTACTGGTGAATCTCCCTTCAGCCCAATGGCTTGGCTCCATCTGTTCTTCCTGGAATTTATCTATCCAATTGGACTGGAGCTTTGAGGATAGTCAAGATATGGCTGGGGCCACTGAGGGTCACTAGAAATGACCAATACAGAGACTTTTCCCTTAGGGAGCTTATAGTCCAGAAGGCTGGGAAAGGAGAGTCAGATGCCAGAGAAATTTAAGGCCACATTAGGGTAGAATGTAAACTTCAAGAGGGCAGGATTTCTGTGATTTACACACAGAGGCATGCTCAGTGCCTCGAACAGTGCCCAACACATAGTAGGTGCTCAATAAATACTTGTTCAGTGAATGAATACATTAATGGGAGACTGGAACTATTGTTGAAGTGAGCATGGGACTAATATGATTCTGTGACATTGGCCTTTCTCTTTCATAATCAGACAAGTGCACCCTATATCCACCTTCTGACACCCAGGTGCAGCTTTGCTGAGATTGTTAGGAACCCCCCAGGCTGTGCAGGAATTACAGCTCTGGGATCCACTGCAGCACCCTACTAGTGTGGGAGGGCCTGCTGCTTCCGAGACACCTGGGATCTCACACAAGTGCTCTGTGCCCGGGGAGTATGTGTGTGTAGGGGAGGGTCCGCCCCTTCCCTTGGCACCCTGGTGCCCAACCCAAGGGAGCAGCCCTTCCACAACTGTCCTGTCCCTAACTCCCGGCCTTCTGGGCTCTTTCTGGAGACTCATCCCTTCTACAAGTGTCCCTTGGTGCTGTTCCCTTCCTGACCTTGCTCCACATTAAAGAATTGATCAGCCCATCAATTAATTGTGTCCTAATCCAATCTTGGCTTGGTTGGGAAGGGGGCAGTAAATCCAGCTGGGTAATCATGCCCTGATATTTGTGTAGGGATAATTACCATCTCTCCGGCCTCACTTGGTGGCAAGATGAGATGAAAACCCATAAAACACCATTCAGGGCCGTGGCTCATTGTCTCTTGGCTGCACAGGGTTGGCTGCCAGCCAGTCAACACCGCCCACTGCTGCCCTGGCACAGGTCCCAACCTCTTCCCCTCCGTTCACGCATCTGGCAGAGCTCAGCACCAGGGGCAATCCAGGGGCCGGCCTGGCTTGGGCCTGACAGCCAGCAGAGGCAGCACCATGGCCCAGGGGGAAGCTAGAGTGTATGCGTTGGGGATTTTAGGGGACAGCGGACAGGGTTCCCGTGAACTGGCACTTGTCAGCCTCCAGGAGGTTGGAGGGTCCAGGACAGTGTTTGCATAGATCAGAACCATGAGGTCTCATCCAGAGCCAACTCAACAGCCCGATGACCTCTAGCAGGGTCCAGTGCATGCCCAGCCTGCATCGCCAGTAAGTGCCATGACCCAGAACTTCCCCACAGGTGGTGCAGCCCCGCAGGAGCAGACTTGATTCTAGTAGGCCCAGGTCAGGCCTGAGAAAATTTAGCATTAAGATGAGGATCCATCTTATCCATCTTATCTGATCTGCAGCCCCAAGAAGACAGTCCCTAATGCATGAAACACCAAATGCCCCCCACCCTGGGGACACAGGATTAAGACAACTCTAGTGTGTCTTGATTCAAAGGGTATATCTACTCAGACCGCAATATTTGAATCTTGGGACTTGGTCTTGGGTAATTTGGGTGACACCTTGATGCCTTCATTTCCTCAGCTCCAAAATGGGACTACCAGTACTGCCTAACTGAGCTGTTATGAGGCTTACATGAGATTAAGTGCTGAGGTCAAGAGCTGGCACATAGTAGATGCTCCTTAAGAATTAGCTGCTATTATTGTCACTGTTATTTAGCTTTCTAGGCATCAGTTTCCCTCATCCGGTCCTCAGCACTAGAACTTTGCTACTCAGTGTGGTTCCTGGGCCTGCAGCATCTCTTCAGGCCCGGATGGTGTCAGATGCAGGTTCTCAGGCCCCAGCCCTGCAGGGCCAGAGTCTGCCTCTGCACACTCAGCTGGCTTTGACTCAGAGCAGCCTGAGTAGCTCTGGAAAAAGCCTTCCTGGTCTGCCATCCCATTTTTCCACATTACCTCCCTGTCAAGTGAGCCCTCTGCCTGGCACACAGTAGGTGACAGGCAAGAATGAATATGTGAGCTCGGCGGCTGGCTGTTGGGGTTTAAGGGTTTCTAAGCATCTGAGAAAGGTCTCCCCAAGCAGTGTGCAGGGTGATTCCAGGGACATCTATTGGCCACGGTAGTGACTTAAGGGAGCAGGGACAAGGCACGTGAACCATGGCGGGAGCAGTAGAATGGGCCAGAGAGGAAGGAGGCTGGGGGCGCTACCCAGATTGGGAGGTGCTGCAGACGCCCAGCCTGAGGGAGAGAACTGGTTTCTTCTGTTCACGCCCTTCAGCCGTGGCCCAGACTTCATCACAAGGGAAGACGGGATCGTCATGGGGCCTCTGATGAACATGGCAGATCCTAGAGGAGGTGAGGACTGTGCCATAGACAGTTGCTTGAGGGTGCACCAGGGTTCCTAGGGCCCCCCCATTGGTTCTGGGCGGAGGAAGGCGGAGTCAGGAAGAAGCCTGGGCCTCCGTCTGTCCCTACCTGAGAAGGCGTTGTTGGTGTTGAGGAAGTAGATCTCCTCGCGGCCATCCCCGTCTATGTCGCAGGCCGTGACCCCGATGGCGTTGCCCTGCCGGTCCCGCAGAGCATAGTAGGGTGAGCTGCGCTCATCCACAGCAATGTTCACCAGCCGCTTCTTCACTCTGTCATACTTCAGAACCAGGTTGGGGCCATTGTACCTGGAGGAGGACAGTAGGGGACATTGGATGGTGCAGCTGGGCCTACCCACCCCACCCAACAGGCAGAGCGATGGGCTGGAGTCCCCTCCCACACGCTGGGGAGCCTCACCTCAGGGGCCCTTGGGCGCCTGGTGAGTGTCCTCGGATTAGATGTGGACCCATGCGAGGTGAGAGTCCACTGGACCCATATGGGACATATTGTAAAGTGGAAGGGTGACGGAGGCGAGTGGCAACTCCCTTACTAAGAACTTCACTGGAGAAAACAAAAACTTCCCAGGCATTTATCTTGGACATTTCAATGTAAAAGTCACATTCACATTTATGACCTTATTAATTTAAAACTAACACCCATTAAGTGAGCTTGGCAAGGAAGCTGTGGCATCAGCCCACGTTACAGACAAAGCCAGTGATGGGCTTTGGCAGAGAAACTGAAGCCCAGATCCCTTTCCCAGGGTGACACAGAGAGCGTCAGGTGCAGGATCTGCACCCAGGCTCTTTCTGCTCTCCCGAGATCCCCGTGTGAGCCCTGGAGGACCTGAGGTTGGGACAGCAGGAAAACCCGGCATGTAAGTAGTCGTGTGGTGCTAGCATCTTGAGAGGGAGAATGTGAAAACAGCTAAGGTTACTAGACAGCCCCGCTGATCTCTTTTGCTAAGGGACTCAAGGATGAAACCACTCTCATCTCCCATGCCAGCACTCGAGGCCCTCTCCTGGGCTATCCAGAAGCCCCAGGCCTGTGTTGGCCTCAGGGACTTTGCTGTTCCCTCTGTCCAGGACGCAGTTGCCCCAGAGAGCCAGGCGCTGGCTCTGCCTCCTGCTCACTTGCTCCTCCTCAGCGAGGCTTTCCTCCCCTGATCTCGCTCCCTCTTCTCCTCCCTACAGCTTCTGCCATCGCCGATCCCCTGCCTGTTTATCTCTTCCTTCTGTACCAGTCCTGCTGGATACCAGTGCCAGGAGGACAGTACTTTCAGGTCAGCTTGTTCACCAGTACCTTGCCCAGAGTAGGTGCTCAACAGATGTTTGAGGAAAGACGGGATGAGCAAAACTCAGAGCTCTTGCCTGAGCCCTGAGGGCACAGGCGTTCCACAGTCTTCCCACTGCCTTCCCACCTGGAGAAAGCAAGGGTCTGACAGGAGAGGAGGGGGTCCAAGGTCACCCCACAGGCAGCACGGCTCGGAATGTCTGGAGGCCTCCTGGGAGCAGCAGCCTTTGAAGAAAAGGAACCCGGCCACCTCCTTCCGCACAGTCCCTGGCTGCTTGCCTGGGCTTTGAGTCGAATTTGTCTATCTGGAGTGAAGCTCAAATGCTGGCTGAGAACACCTGGGGGGCCGAAAAGTGCTCTTGCAGGTCACTGAGAGAAATCACTTCTTTCTTTCCTGAAACCAAGCCAACCTGGCCCTCTCCTTTGTCACCAAGATGCAGAAACCAGTGAAGTTTGGGGGCTGTGGGGCAGCTGGCCAGGCGCCTCCGGGCATCCATTGTGTGGGGAAGGAGAGAAGGTGCTCCCTGGGGCTGAGTCAGCACCAGGTGAGGGAAGGTTGCCCCTCAGACACCTTGAAGGAATGTGTCTGAGGGCTGTGTATCAAGGGCGTGGCCTTACCGTCGCAGACATGTCTAGGCCCGGGAGACAGAACACTTGGGTTCCAGCACTGTCAGCAGCTGGCTCCAGCCCTCAGGACAGGAAATGCTTAGCGAGTGCTGAGCTCTGGTCTTGAAAGCCTTGGACCTTCTGTCCTTCCATCACGCCTGAGTCTACCTCACACGAGGATTGCTCAGAGTTCTCGCTTTTCTTGAAAGCACTTTCACACATTGTCTTGCCTGAACCCCACACAACCCCAGGAACAAAGTAGGTAAGGCATTTTTCTGGAAAAGGAAACTGAGGCATGGTGAGGTTCAAGGTTACATGGTCCATAAGTGGCACCCCTGAGCCTCTATGTCTCCAGGGTCCAAATCTTGGGTTCTTTCCAAACTGCCTATGATTTCAACACTCCCAGACCTTTGCACGTTTTTTTCCTGGTGGCTTCTTCCAAAGTAAAGAGCAGGAGAAATTCCTGAGAACTTCATATAAATGGCAGAGATACGTTATAGTTTACAAAGGACTTTCCAATCTTTTCGCTCTTAAAGCTCTTTCTAGGTCTGCCAAAGATCAGGCTGGTGGCCGTGGGCTGGTTATTACCCCTCTCCAGGCTCTAGGTTTCTCTTCTGTAACAGGAAAGAGTTGGACTCTATGAGAAGGTCACAAAATGCATGAGCAAGTGTGGATGTAGGTCTCTGGACCTCCACTCTCAGTTTCGATCAGACCATTTCTATGTTGATGCATTTTATTTTATGTGCCACATTCTTTAGCAGGTAGAGCAAGGCGTTCCAGAGCTGGGATGTAAAAGCCACTGGCTGAGGAGCTCTGTTGTCTTGCAAGATGGGCAAAGCGAGCAAACATCCTTCTCACAGCCTGCACTTGATAAACTCCAGCACTGATAGTTGTCTTCACCCCCTCACCTCAAGCCCCACAGTCAGCGCCCGGGGATGGGGAGGGACGATAGCCTCCACATGTTTTGAAGGCAAGTCTTGCTGTCCTGACTCTGTGGTACACACAGGACCCTTGTACCCATAGTAGTGGCCCCAGGGAAAAGACGGCCCTGATTCATTCTTCTCAGGAGAATATGGGGTGCTGGTTCCAGGGGGCCCCCTAGAGGGATCATAGAGTGTGGTTGCTGAGCTGGTCAGATTCTTTGATCTACTAGTGGGTGAGCATGCGCAGAGGCCTCTGCAGACTTCCACAGTGGCACGGGCCGAGGATGGATATTTTAGCCTCCCTCCACCCCGCTCCACTAGGGACAGCAAACAGGAAGCCAGCCCAGCAGACCATAGGCAGGGTTCTTGACCAGACCCAGGCAAGGCCAGAGGACAGCGCTTGCAGTGGCCAGTCCTTTCGTCTTGTCGGTTGGCCTTAGATGGGTTTGCTGGACCAATCCCCAAAGCCAAGCACTATCTTCCCTCCACAGAACCAGCCTCATGCCCTCCCTCTTCTCCAGGGAGCTGACGCTCCTGTTTGCTTCCTCATGCTCCCCAGAACTGGCTCTGCCCTTTTCGGCTGTGCCTGTGTCTTTGCTCAGCTGCTGTACCTCCCCCGTAGGGAGTGTTCTCCCCACCGTCCTGCCTACCCCACGAAGCCTTCCTCAACGGGTGCCTGCAGCGTCTGCACCTCGCTGCCAGGGCGGAGGCGTCTGTGCTCCAGCATCTCTTCCCTCATTAAAGACAGGTTCTGGCACCCAAGAAACATGCGAGTGACTGTGTCCGGTGCGTGCTGTGCCTAGAGCAATGCACATAGGAGAAGGGGCTCCGCAAACGTCAGATGAGAGAGTGTGAGAGAGAGGCCCCCTGTGCTGGGCCCTGTGATGAGCTCTTCACACCCTCGGACTCTCTTGACCTCCATCCCAGTTCGGGGATCCTGGCAGGATGTGCACAGGAGCAGGGTTGAGATGTCTTGCTCTCAGTCACTCTGGTGTCGGTCCCCACCCAAAGAGCTAGGGAGCTGGGTGTGAGCTGCACATTTTCCCTGACACCTGCCGGAGACTGTCAGGCACTATAGAAATCCAAAAGGCTTTGAAGCACAGTTAAATGGGCCAGGAAAGGCACAAGGTCCTGTGTTCTTGAAAGGCAGCTTTGGCTTCTCATATCAAAGGACGGGTGAGCCAGTGTGGGGGAAAGGGGGGCAACGGCAGCCCGGGGTGGGGGTGGGGGTGGGGGTGGGGCCTGGCCCTGCCAGGTCCTGGCTCTGACCTTGAGCTTGCTATTCAGTTCCTCTAACTTCGGCTTCCCTCGTGGAGACTCTCTGTAGCTTGGAGGCTGCCACGTTCCTAACAGGATGGTTGTGAGGATTAAGTGTGAGAGTGTGTGTGACAACACTTGGTAAACTGTGAAGAGCTACACAGTTAGAAGTTCTCATCACTGTTTTAAAAAACACAAACTGAGCCATGACCTCTCACCCCACAGTGATCGTTCTGTTAGCTTCCAAACACGCGTTAGTGTTTCTCATCCCTAAATATTCCACCTTAGTAGCTCATCCTTTGCAGGTACATTTTTCTCTTAATTTTTTTTTTTTTTTGGCAGTAATGGGGCTTGAACCCAGGGGTGCTCTACCACTGAACTATATCCTAAGTCCTTGTCATTTTATTTTGAGACAGAGTCTTTCTAAGTTGCTTAGGCTGGCTTCAAACTTGTGATCCTCCTGCCTCAGCCTCCTAAGTATCTGAGACTACAAGTGTGTGCCACTGTGCATAGTGTATGTTTATTTCCCTTTAAAACCAGACTTCTCAAAAAAGTTGTCTTCATAAGCTCTCTGATTTCTTGCCCTATTCACTTGCTGTGTTCAAGTCCTCCAAAGCCATTCTCACTACTGTCACCAGTGACTGCTGTGTGGCCAGAGCTAGGGAGTCCTATGCTGTTCACTTTTGGTCTCTCACCCGTACCTGGCCCTGTTTCCACCCTCCACTCCCTCTAAGCTGCTCTCCTTCCTGCACTTTATGAAGCCTCTCACCCGATTTTCCTCTCTCTCCAGAATCCTCTCCTTTGCCCTGCTGCAAGTTTTTCCTCCTCTCTCCACCCTCTTAATGTTGGGGCTCCCCAGCCTGGCCCTGGGCCTTCTCTTCTCCCTTCCTCCTTTCACTAGCCAATAATATCCACTCCCATGACTGACAACCCCCAAATTTATATCTCCAGCCCAAGCTCAGACTCATCTATTCACCAGCTTACCTGACATCTCCCTCGCACGGCCCCCAGCCGTCTCCAGTGGAACATGACCAAAATGGAACTATTGATTTCTCTGCCCCTTCCTCCCCGAAATGGACATCAGGTACTAAAGCCAGAAGCCTGGCCCCGGCCTGGCTGCTCCCTCCCCGTCGCCTTCACATCTAATTCATCAGCCCATCCTGTCATTTCCACCTCAGAAAATATTTCAGGTCTTTCCTTTCCCCAGATTGCCGTCCTCTCTGGGAAGCCTCTCTGTGCTTTTGCACTTGCCGCCACAGCCAGAAGCATCAGAACTCGTGTCAGAACACGCAACATTCCAGCCTTGAATACTCTGGTATGTTTCATGGAGTACATGGTATGTTGCATGAAGCACACGCAACCCAGACTGGACACCACTGTTAGTGCGGGTGCCTGGTGGGCTCTGATACCCTCTCCCCAACCTCCCAGCCATAGCGTTTCTTTGGATCCTAGTGTTCCAGCAGGCACGTTGCCAGGCCGGGGCTTTCCCGCGGGATGGCTCTCTCTGCTCGGCACACTCGCCCTCCACTTTCCTCCTGCTTGGCCTCACAGCTGGTGCCTTCTCATCTCTTAGGTATCATCTTAAAAGGCGTCTCCTTGGAGAGACCTTCTCCCTACCCGAAATTTCAACCCCCTACAGTCACCTAACTGCTCAATTTTTAGTGCCTGTGTCTCCAAGGAAACCCTAAACTTCAAGAGACAGGGACTGTGTCTGTCTGTGCACTTCTGTCTCCTCACTATGCAGGGACAGCGAGTGCTATGGAGATACTTGTAGAGTGGACAGAAGAGAAGGACGGTACGAGATGGCCCTAGGTGGTTGAATAAAAGGTGCACTGTGCCACCCTCTCCTGATTGGTCTTTGATTCTTCTGTTTCACTAATTCTCAGAACATATATACAAACAGAGCGATGACGAGGATGTAGAGAGTTGGTGTCCTACGTAAGGGTGACAGAGAATAGGTGTGGCATATAGATACAGAAAATCAACTTTTTTCTAGTTAGAATAATTGATCCTTGTAAAAAATCATTTAGGCTGTCCCATAAAAGGAAGCCAGATTAAACGGTGTATTCCTTGAGTAGCTACTATATACCAGATACTACACTATGTAATTAACATACGATATCTCATTTTACATAAATAGAAACTTGTTTTTAGATTTGAAAGACATATAACTTACAATATCTATTTTGAAAATTAAGAACAGGCAACTTTTCCGTCGAAAAAAGACAATAAAAAGCATTCAATAAAGCAGACAATAAAAAGCAGACAATAAAAAGCATTAGCCTGCTATTCTAGTCAGAGGAGAGGGGCAGGGTAGAAAGAGGAGATGGATATGTGTATGTACAAAGAAAGCAAGATAGACACACACAGAATATACAAAGATGGGCGTGAGGGACAGTGAGCCTATAAACAGGAATTCACACATGGGGAGAAGAGAGGGAGGGAGTGAAGGAGGGAGGCAAGGGGGAAGAGAGAGATACACATAGAAACAGAAGCACGGAAATGGAAAAGGGAATCTGTGGACCCACAGAGAAACAGAGAGACCCATGGACATGGAAAGACTCAAAGTCACAACACATCAACAGAACTCTGAGCTATTATCCAACAAAAGCAATTCCATTTTGTGGTTACTTTAGCCATCTCCTCTAAAAATTTTTAAGATCAGTTGCATTCGTAACTTTAAGCAAAAGAAGGTATTTTATTTTTGGTTACATAAATATCCACATAAATTAAAGAAAAGTGAATTTCAGAGAAAAGTGACTTTCTCAAAGTCAAACATAATTATTAGGGAAACTAAACTGAAAAACTCATCCCTTACGCTAAACCGGGAATCAGCAAACGATGGCCTAACAACAGATCTGGCCTGCTGCTTGTTTCTGTAAATAAGGTTCTACTGGAACACGGACCTGCTCTCTCATTTCCATATCATCTGCAGCTGTTTTGGTAGGTAGTTGCAGTGGAGACGGCATGGCCAAAAAGCTGAAAATGTTTACTAGTTGGCTCTTACTTGCTGGTCGAAGATGCTAACCACTGGTCTAAAGAGTTGTCGGCCTTATACTTTGAGTAATTACAAGTTTTAAGTGTTCTTTATCATAAGAAAACAGAAACTGTCAAAGAATTGATTGAAGGGAGATAGTCGGGAATATATTGTTTTTTAAAGCAAGTATTTCATGGAGAGCGAAGGCTGATGCTAGGTCTTAGGATGGAGACTGTGAAGCGAGATATCTTTGGAGAAAAGCAAACAAGAGTGAGGAGTACTGTTCAGGATGAGAACAGTGTTCTGTAGATGGCCTCTCTGGGGACCAGATGGCCATGTCTGAGTGTAAGAAATGAGCAACAACATGAGTGCTTTCAGTTAATTAGTGACAAAAGGGATGTGACAGGTGCTCACTAAAAATGGCCGTCACCATTTCTTTTCTTCTGTCTCTGCATGTACAACCACACCCACCAAGAAGCGGTCTGTTTTTCCTTCCCTTGAAACGTGGCTGACTTTGCAACCTGCCCTGACTGACAACATATGATGGAAGTGAAGTTGGGCCACTTCTTGGCTCAGTTTTAAGAGGCCTCTTGGGAAAATCAGTCACCGTGTAAGAAGTAGGACTACCCTGAGACAACCATGCAGGGGGAAGGTCAAGGTAGCCCTGTGAAAGAACACCAAGGCATCACATACGGAAGCAAAGGCTGCTTAGATTTTGCAGCCCAGCCCAACCTAGCCTCGCAGTGCCTTACTGAGCCAGGCTACCAGCTGACATCATGTAGAGCAGCAGAACTGCCCAGCTGGGCCCTGACCCACAGAATGTAAATAATGAATTATTTTAAAGCCACTTAGTTTTTAGGGGGAAAAAAGCAGATAATGAGAGTCTATAATTGTAGGCCTAAGGGAAAAAGGAAGAAAAAGGATTGTTTATCAATCAGCGGGCTTCTCTAGAATAACCATTTGAATTCATAGGAAATATTTCTCCCCAGCAGAGGTCTGGAGCCAGTTGAGTTGGTGTTGGATCTCAGAATAGCGGAGAGTCTGTGCAGAGCCTGAGATGGAAGGGTAGTGAGAAACACAGGGATTACAGACACACTATCTTTCTGCTCCTCCTTTTTCTTCTTTCCTTTTCATCCATATCTAAATGTTTCCCATTTCGAATACATACCTGTAAGTATAGATTATTTCTTTGGAGGTATGTGTAATTTTTTTCTTCTTACATATTTAATTCTTTGAAAGCCACTGAAGTTCAACAGGACCGGAAAACATATGGGAAGGCATGCAAACAAGAGATTTCCAGATTGTATCCTAGACTAGGATCTATCTGCAGGCTGAGTACTTCCTTTAAAGGAGTGGAGTGTTGGTAATGGGATGATTCCAAGTGTGATGAAACTCTGGGAAGGGATCACTCGGGGAGGAAAGTGAATAAGGTGGAAAAGGGTGTCCCAGGGTGGGGGACAACAACCAGACTCGATCCTGATTTAGGAGCTGTCCAGGGTGAGGGAGACCCCACACATGCAATGCGGTACTGAAGTAAGTCACTTTAAGATGAAGGAGAAAAACCTTTTGTTCTGAGGGGTGGATGGTTTTTTAAGAAAGGGATGTTTGGTGCTAAAAGGTCAGAATAATCTGCAGTGCTAAGTGTCTGTGTTCTGTAAAAACCCCACGCAGACTGACTGATTTATGCTTTGTTCTAAAAAAGATCTGTGCTCAGCATGTGCTCTGTGCCCTTGGGATTTCTTATATTTTGATGAGCACAGAAGCACCCAGAAGGCAGAGACCCCCACAGGCAGCTCGAGCCCTCAACAGACCCAGGACAATGCCAGGAAAGTGCGGGTGCTCGTGTATACTTGGTGGCAGTGTGATGATGGTGTTGGATTCCACAGGCTGTCAAAAAAGGCATTTCAGGTATAGATGAAGGTTGTGTTGATTAGGATTCCTTGATTGTAAGTGACATTCAACCTGAACCAGTTGAGAAATTTCTCAGCTCACATGTCTAAACTGCAGGAATACCAAGGGAATAGATAGGCCTTTGGGATAGCCGGAATGAGAGTGCTCAGCCAACAAGTGGTCCGTCTCTTTCCCTGCCTGTTTGGCTCATTCTCTCACACCATCCTTCTGCACAAGGCTTAACCAGTGGTAATTTGCCAGCCTTGCACCTGAGTGCTGGCATCAGCTTGAGTAAAAAATGCTTCTTAATCCAGCTTCAATGTGAAGAGTCCTCCAGGAAGAGCTCCGACTGGCCCAGTTTGCATCACATGTGTATCCCAGAGCCAGGAGCTGGGACCCTATGGCTGACAGCCTTCCAGTAGCAACCATGTATCATCCTCAGGGAGACAAGTGTCTGGAAGGGTGAAGGATATGTCTCTTGATGACAATGACACATTAGGCTGTATGTTCTGGAGACATTCCCCAGGCCCACCGATGGAGGCAGCGCTTTCCTGGCTCTACCAGCCCCTGTGTCTTTAGACATCGTTCAAGGTCCCTGAATTTCCCTGAGAAGCCCAAGAAAAGGGTAACAGCGAAAGTGGGTCAATTAAGTATTCTGGAAACGGGCCTGGTTTTCAACCCTAGGCATGCTGTGGACTCAGGCAAATGACTGGCTGGTCATAGAAAACTTTAAATCTCTACTCAAACTTCCCACAAACTGCGGTTTGAAAAGATGTTGGTCTCTCCTTCAGTTGATTGTAGCCCAACTGAGGGGCAAGATGGTGGGGTGAGTGGCCAGTGAATGTTTTATTTTTTTTAAAAAAAGATGTCAGTCACTGATTTCCTATCACCTATGGGGACCGTATGCCTAGCCATGTCACACAGCAATGTACCATGATGGATACATGTGGCATATGATCTAATTCTCTGCTCAGAAAGTCTCATCCTTATAGGGACAATAAGAATCTCTAACTTCCAAGTGTTCAAAGATAGGCGAGGTCATGTTTGCTGAGATACCTTGTCAAAAAAAGGTACATTTAATCTAGAAATTGAAGGATTTTAATGAGAGGTACCTGGGCAGGCATTTACCAAAGAAAAGGTGTGATCTAAGCAGACTAGGGAATAGAAAAGCATGATCAGGGAATGTGGGTGGGCTGGCTGGAAAACACAGAGATATGTATTGGACAACAGTGGGAAATCATGAAAATCAAACTGGAAAACGACACGGTAGCTAACGTTGCGGAAGATACAGCATATGAAGTGTGATTTTAGATTTTATTTGGTAGGAAACAGGGAGCGATTAAAGGATTCTGATCAGAATTACATCAAAGTACTGTTTTGGAGAGCACTGTTTGATGACTGTGTGCGTGAAGGACTGGCCAAGGGAGAGAACTGAAACATTAGTGTAGAATAATGAAAATTGGATTCCATGAGATTTTCCTAAGTTATTCCAAAAAGCTCTTCTGAGCTAACTTGGTAGTTTTCCGTAATTTACAGGCAAATGCTTTCTAAAACAGAGTATAGTAGAGAAAGAACAGAAATCAAAAAAGCAAGCATTAAAATGAGAAGAGAAGCCAGCAGTCACAAATGCTTCTGAGGACTAGGAAGGCATGGGTATTTGGCTATCTGGAAACCATCGATGGCCCTCAGGGAGGCCGATTCCTTAGAGACTGCTTTGGGTAGAAGTGCAAAGAACTCACTGTGGATAAAAAGGGGTTAGGAAGGCTTTGGCCATGGCCAGGGGCTATAGGTTGCAGTTTCACAAACCTCCGAAGCTTGTGTAATGTATGTGGGCAAGAGGAAAGAGGTGATCTAGGACCTAGAAGGGTGGCAGATTCTCAGGTTACCGGGGCAAGATGTGGAGGAGGAAGAAGAGGGGACAGGGTGCCTAGTACTAGCTGAGGGGTTAGATCTGGAATTGAGAGGGAAGAAGCCAGGATGAGTGGTGGAAAAGAGCAACCAAACAGTGATGCCCAGAGCCTTCTCATAGATGGTGGGCGAGGTTCTTATCTGAGAGGAGGGCATGGGAGCCACAGGAGGAAGGAGTTGGAATAGCAGCTGATAGGCCTGTGCAGAGCCCAGCTGCTTCCTTGGGTGAGGCTGGGCCTATTGAGCTGTAGAGGGTGGGGCGGGCGCCTGGTCCCATGGGGAAGACCGACTATACTGGGAGTAGAGCAGTGAGGCCCCAGTCCAGCTGGACAGGGAGGCATAGGCACAGGTAGAACACAGGTAGGGGTGCCTGAGGGAACAAGCTGGCTGGCGAGACAAGCCCTGCAGAGTCGGCTGGGTAAAGGTGGCAAAGATCCCTGCTCTTCGGAGTGAGGTCTCAGGGTTCTGTGGAGGCACTGGAGAGCAGCAGAGACTGCACTGGCCTGGGAGTTGGCATGTGTTGGTTGAAAGGTGAGCAGCTTCGTGTTGAAGCACTCATGACAGTGGGGACAATACCTGGGGCTGAGCTGCAACTCTCCCGCTGTGTGGGTACTTGGGGACAAGCTCCCAGCCCACGCAGACCCGTGTCCTCACTGTGCAGTGAGGATGCCCACATCAGCTCCCATGCTGAGGATGAAAATCACACCTGTAAGGCGATTAACCCAGTGCTTGGGACACAGTAAATGCTCAGTAAATACTAGTTAGCAAGTCTGTCCTCTTTCCTTTAACACACTCAGTGCCTGACATACAATCGGAACTCCATAAATATTTTTGAAAGAATGAATTACTATTATTACCTGAGTAGCCTTGAGCACAGGAGACTGAACTCCACAGAGTTCTGGACTATATTTTATTCCTCTAGCCCAAACACAATGCTTGATAAAAGAAACCGCTCATATTTACTGGGATCCAGTTTCCTCATCTATAAAGTGGTACTAACAATATTTGTTATACCTCAAGGTCAAATGACTTAGCACATGTAAACGATGGTGCAGCTATAGCCTTTGTTTATGCGCGCGTGCGTGTGCGCGCGCACACACACACACACACACACACACACACACACAGAGTGTATATGGCTACTGTCTGTGGCAGAGGCAGCCATCTGGACCCTCCAGGGAGCCCAACCTCTTCTGGCCAGTTCGACAGGAGCTGAATAATAGGCCCACTGAGCTGCAGGGACGCCTTGGTAGAGGGAGACAACAGTGATTTTTTGAGACCGGCAGCAGGCAGCTGTGGTTTTCTCCAGAAGGAAGGGAGTCAGGGGCTCAGGACTGGTTGGAGATGTTCAGGAGGCAGCTGTGAGCCAGCCTGGCCTGATATTTGGGTTGGACAAGCAGGGAGACACAGGTTTAGTGACAGATTCTGCGGGGCAGAGGGCAGACAGGATTTGACTGGCAAAGGTCAGGGCTGCCATGCAAAGACAAGGACCAGGTGGGCTCAGGCTGATTACAGCTCTGTGGGGAATGGAGATGGTCATCTTCAGACCAGAAAAGGCTGCCTTTCTGGGCCAGGCTCTGACCAGCCATGGTCCTGGGCTAGACTGTGGCTGAGTCTTCGTGATGAGAAAATTCCCCCATGATGATTATTTGCTCAAGTCCTCTATGCCTGTCAGGACACAGGGGCCGCACTGTGTTGGGCTCTGTCTCCCTTCACCAGTACCTCCACATATGCTGTTTGTATCTTGTGCACAAACTGTTCTGCTTATTGGACTCTACTTCCTACTTTCCTGGCTCTTTCATCCCAGTGGGGAAATCAAGTTTCTTCTGGAGTTCTCTCTCATGCTGCAGCTAATGGGGTATGTCTGGCTGTGTTTTGAGAAATAATGGCTGGAGGAAGCAGCAAAAGCTTTCTAGTTGCTATGGAGTGTTAACTGATGAATTTGACTCTTTATTTTGATTGGAAAGAAATAGTTCTAGAAGAGACTCTTGCTTTAAAAAAATACAGAGCTGCCAACTACGAAAGGCGTTCATTCAGAAGGGGCTTTGTTGCCAAGCTAGTTTCAATTCCCTTAGCCATGATTTAACACTAATCAGAACCTGGCTGTGGGAACAAATGTGCATTAAAGTTTAGGAACGGGAAATGCTGTGTATTAAGTATTACTGAAAAAAACACCAAGTTGGACCTAGACATTTATTTCTTTAAAGTGCTTGCTGCATAAAAGTCACTTACCTAACTGGCAGTTAAAATAATGTTAATTACAAATGGACATGACTATAATCTAAGATATCAGGTCAGCAGACACTTTATGGTTTGAATCATCCATATAGAGCAAAGCCCTTGCCAGAGCTGGCTCATTCCAACTGCAGGAAGAATAGTGAGTGGATTCTTGTTATAGAGAGTACAGGGTGGGACTGGTGGTTGGCATCATTTGGGAGCATGTTAAAAATGCACAATTTTAGGCCCTATCCTAGACCTCTCAATCAGAATCTCTATTTTCAAGATGCCTGGAGGACTTAAGTGCACATCGAGGGTTCAGAGGCACTGAAAGAGCAGTTACATCCGAAATTACTAGGAGCCAGCTAAAAATGCAAATCCCCAAGGACCACCCAATGTACTGAATCACAGTTCAGAAATCAGCATTCCAAACACACTCTAAGGTGGGTTTCACATACATTAAAGTGTGAGATGCATCTCTGGTCCTTTCCATCTCATGACCAATTAAGGACAAGCTAATAGGTAATGTTCTAAGTCCAATAGGAAAAGATATGGCTGAAGCTTGCCCCTGCCACTTAGGGGTTTATAATAACAACATAGCTGTATAGTTGAACACAATGAGAACAAGCTGTGGTACAAATACCCTGTGAAGATATTATTGATTACTTCACAATACATTTAATTCTCCCTTCCACGCGTGAGAATATATGTCTTCCCTGAGGGAAGTCTTCATCCTTCCTGATTCTCTTACTGATGCTAAGGTGGTTCCTAGTCCAAGGAACTCTGTATTCTTGTGAGTCACTGGGAGGAGACCAGCCCAGGTTCAGTCATTCTAGTGTCCTGCTCTGAACAGAGAGGAGCCAACATGCACTTCTTGAGCTTTTTCTAGAAATCCTTTTTCTTGCAGTGCCCGTCAGCTGAGCTGTTCCTCTGTAGCTCTGCCCAACTTTGCTCCCAGCACACGGGAGAACAGGTCCAATCAAACCTCAGCAAGCACTCAGACCTTTGGGACGGCAGAGCAAGGATTCTTCTCCTTCTCCTTCTTCTTCTTCCTCTTCCTCTTCCCCTTCTCCTTCTCCTTTTAATGAAATATGTACTTAGTTCCCATAGAAAGAGGCAGAGTCCTACCACAGCACTCTTTTGGAGATAAAAGAAACTAGTCAGCACCTTGTGAAATTTAGTGTGCTTCAAGTTGAGATGGGACAGTGTGTAACTCTGTTGATCTGCAGCCTGGATAAACAGTCCTGAGGCAGCTGACCCCCAACGGTGGTCCTTTAATGAAACTGTCTATGTTGGGCTACCTGGCCCTGACCTCAGGCTTCAAAACACAGCTAAACGATAGAGCATTCCCTTCCATCTTTATGGACTGCAGTTCCCACAGTACTTTATAGTTTATCCACACTGATAGTTTAATCCTCTCAGCAGTCTAGTAGGATCATTATTCATCTCCTCAACTTAAATGAGAAACAAAGACCAGGGGTTAATCATATGCCCAAGTCAAATAGCTGGAAAGTGACAAGGCTGAGCCCTGAATTTGGTTCCTTAGAATAGAATTTCTAATTCCTCCTGGCCCACCACAATGTCTTCTTTTTCTCCTACTCATAAGCTACATATTATTTTAACTAGACCAGAGATTCCTTTTGGCAAAGTTTTCTCCAAATTACACTAGTGGGTGCAAAGTGAGCCCGTGATACCCTCTCAGTAGGTGTGGTGGCCAAAAAAACAGTGACTACTTCTTTGCATTGTGCCTCTAGCAAATTCTCAGGAGGTAGAACTGAAAAAATCAGAGCCAGATGGTTGTCTTGGAGAAGTCTCCATGGCTCAATGGCTGTGCAGTTGCTCTGGGAGGGACATCTTTGCAGCTGAGGATCATAGAAGGACATGCTGGACCCAGGCTCTCAAGAGCCTCTTGGTCACTTTGTTGCAGCACAGACTTAGCTCAGCTCAGCCAGGCTCCTCCTCCCCAGGAAAGGCTGATACGGAAGTAAAGTTTGGGAAAGCACACGTGGCCAGCATATCCAGTGTCCAGGAGGTATTGCTGCTCGTCTGGAGAGTCCCCTGCAGGCCCGGATGTGGACGGTGATAAAGGGGAATGTGACAGCACAAATAAGGCTCCTGTCTGTACGATCATTAGACTCAACAGATAAATGTGGACCCGTTGTCAGAAATGACAATCTGGGTGTTACAAATAACTGACTCGCCGTTGTGATTGCTGGAGCTGTGATTCAGGAGGAAAGTGGAAAGTCGAGCAGTAACCAAGCTTCTGCCCTCTGAGGAGTCTCCAAAGCCTTTGGTTTTTTTTTTTTTGGTACCGAGGATTGAACTCATGACTGTGTGCTTGCAAGGCAGGCGCTTATGCCACTGAGCTAAAGCCCCAGCCCTCTGAGGAGTCTCCAAATGGCAGAGATTCCTGCCAGAGCCTGTGTGCCTGGGTGCAGGAATGAGGCGGGCACATTCATACATTATTCCAAGGGTCATGGCACTTGCCCAACACCTTTCTCTTTGTGTAAGGCAAATCCCATACACAGTGTGAGGGCTGGGGCTATACTATGGCCAAGACCCTGTCTCGGTTTCCTGGTTGCCATAAGGAAGTATTATGTGACCCAACACACAAATGTGCCTTCTTGTATTCTGGAGGCCAGAAATCTGAAATCAAGAGACTAGCAAGGTTGCACTCCCTCCTGAGGCTCTGAGGAGGAAGTGAGACTTGTGTTTCTCAGATTCTGATGGTTGCAGGAGTTGCTTGGATTGTGGCTACATCACTTCAAGATAAATTCTTGGCAAGCCCTCCAACTTCCTTTTGCCATATATGGTAATGTGGACGGTTCCACAGCCAAAGGCATGGACATAGATTTTGGGGGCCAGCGACCACTGTACCTTGCTCTGGATGAACACTTACTTTGCAGAAAACCTATGAGTTAGCTTAAGAATGACAGTAGGGGAAGGTGTTAAACGCATGACTTGCAGGCCAGGGATTTAGCTCAGTGGCTTAAGCGCCTGCCTGGCAAGCGCGAGGTTGTGAGTTCGATCCCCGGTATCAAAAAACAAAAACAAAAACAAAAACAAAAACAAAAAAAGCATGACTTGCAACAATTTATTTAATCTTCCCAACAACCCTGACAAGCCTGCATTTGTGTTGCCTTTCACAGAGAAAACAGAATTCTTCTGAATTTCTGGACTGTGTCCTATGGAGCCCAAGAGTCCCCAGAAGTTCCCCAGGACCTTGAGAAAAAGAGAGAAGACAAGAAATTCTCAATTCTCAGCCCCCTTCAACCACAGCAGGCTGAACTGTGGTTTGATTTCTATGCGAGGTGCTGCATAAGTTTGGCATGTTGTTTCAAAGGGCTACGCTGGTATTGTCTAGGCAGAAGCCCCGTCTCTGGAGTCAGACACAGCTGGCATCAAACCTTCTCACTAGGCTGTTCTTGGGCAAGTTTCCTAAACTCTCTGAGCATCATGGTTCTCATCTGTGCAATGGAATGACACGAGGCTCTTGGGGCAACTGAGTAGGTTAATGCACAGATAGTGCTTAAAATACACTCAGGAAAGAGTAGTTATTTTCACTGACTATGCAATCGTCTACTGCTCAGGGCCCCTGGTATTCAGTACAGGGCTTCTGGAAAATGAAAAGGTTGCCCAGAACAGGTCAGTCCGGTTGTTTTCCTCACTGAGCTTCCGCAGGAGATGCTGGCAGCCTACAGCAGTGACACGCAATGTTGCTCTCCACAGCTCACCTATGAGGGCACCGTTATTCATGTGGTGCCCCAAGTGTTCTTGCCACATGGCGATGCATTCAAGGTGCAGCCCTTGCCGCAGACAGGATTCCAAAGAGGCTGCTATGACAATTTGGGTTCCACAGGAGATGCAGGAATTTCTCAATATTCTTGTTAAGTGTACATATTTACTTTCCCACATTTTTGGGGGGGCAGGGTCTCACTGTGTAGTTTAGGCTGGTTTTGAATTCACTGTGTAGCCTGGGCTGGCCTCGACCTTAAAGTGATTTTCTTGTCTCAGCCTCCCAAGTTCTGGGATTACAGGTATGCACGACCACCCTTGGCCTTACTTGGGGGCTTCTGTATAACCTTGTAGAAGGCACCTGAAGCCTCAATGGCTGAGCACAACTCCCTGAAAGGAGCCACCTCTGGTAAGAGGCAAAAGGAGTAGACCTGCTTCTGTTAAAGGCCCACAATTACCCTTGCTTTCAAATTGAATGAAACATACGAGCTCCCAGAGGCAGGCTGACTGTCACCAAACTCTCCACATATTCCTGAACAGCTGCTCTGAGTACACGTCCTGAGTGAATTTTAGAATGCATCATAATGACAGTTTAGCATGTATTGACTGCTTACTGCCTGGCAGGCACTGGGCTAAGAGAATTCTATGCATGTTCTCATGTTCCCCTAAATGAACCCATTATCCATTTTACAGATGAGGTACAGAAACTTAAGCATCTTCTCAAAGGTCACTTAGCTACAGAGTGACAGGGCACAGTTCAGAGTGAGTTTGCACGTTCTCTGGGGGTGGCGCTCACCACCAGGGTCTCCCGCTTGGATCACTGGTCTTGAGGAGAACTCATATTATCTGCTCTTGGACATCTTTATTATCAACAGGGTCCCTATCATTAAAAATAAAACATTATATACAGCAATAGTGATAATCAAGCAAACAAAATAAAACCTTACCACAAACAACAATAAAATAGAAAGAAAAACAAACAATTCATTTGGGCCCATTCTCTGTATCACAAAAGGCTTCAACCATGGCTCTCAAAGGATTAAAGCTTCAGAGGACCTAGACTCAAGGTGGCTGGGGGCAGCAATGACCTCACCTGGACCATCAGGGGCAGGGACAACTCTGGAAGTGTGGGAAGTGCCTCCTGAGAAGAAGGGCATGTCCTTATTTCTTTGGAGATGACAAGACCAGGCTTTGAGAAGACTTTAGGAGAAGGGTGTGCCTGGCATTGGGGGTCTCTCTCTAGGGAGTGACAGTAGACTCATTAGAACAAGCAGAGAGAGGTAGCAGAGTGAGGTGGGGAGAGGGGTGACATTAAAAGGCGCATGCTTTCGCTACGGCCCCGAACGGCACAACAGCCCCAGCAGCATCAGCAGCTGCAGCAGGCGGAGCTGATATTTAGCGAGGGTTTCTGTGAGCCACATGCCCTTCAGATGAATTATCTCATTTAATCTTCAGGCTCTGTAAGGTAAAAACTATTATTTGTGTCCCTTTACTCACGAAGAAACCAAGGCTCAGCAAAATTAAGTAACTTGCCTGGGATTGCACAATTAAAAGGAAGCAGAGCCCAGTCCGAGAACTCATGTCTGTAATTGTTTTCCTCGTGCCTTTCCTATCATCTGGGTGTCCTCTACACCTGTTTTCTGAAGGTAGATGCATTTCTGATATAGTGACGACTGTCCCCTGGCATTGTCTGTGTCTGTTATGTTGGAATGCAATAGATCCGTCACCTCTAGGAGGTTGAGTTGAAAGCTTGTGGGATGTCAAAGACAACTGAGAGTATGTAGGGGAAGGGTGGTAAGGGGGGAGGCTTAGAGACTGGAGGGGGCAATGGCATTCATTAACACACATTGCACCTCCTTGTCAGTTGGGTGCGTTTGAATTTGGGGGTTCTGGAGCAGGTCCTCTGAGCCTTTGCCCTGTCCTCTATCACACCCAATGGCTGTAGGTGGGAAGTCTTTTCTTTCTGTGCCTCCTCCCTCCTTTGCCAGGTCCTGCTGCAGCTGTAGTGGGAAAGTGGGCTCACTGGGGGAACAGGATCCCCACTAAAGGGCAATTTCACAGCAAGCCGCTGGCTCCCTCAGCCTCAGGGCTTCTAAGGTGAAGGATGCAGTTTCAGTACAGAACTGGGTGTTCTGTACCTTCTCGGGCTGGGGAAGAAGACGAGCCCATCACATGCCAGTTGGCAAAAGAAAGGGGACAATTTCTTCTTTTTCAAAGACATTTCAGTGCATTTAATGGAGAAGGCAATAGGGGAATGTTGAAAATTAGTCATTCTTTTAAGACTTGCTATCTAATCTATACCTTAAACCATATTTGGAGAACTAGAGCGTGTCCTTTTTAAAAAATTAATAGATTTTAGTTTTTAAGAGCATTTTGCAGCAAAATTGAGCAGGAAGGATAGAAATTTCCAGATGCCCCTGCTGCCCCACTTCATGCACATCACAGAGTGGCATGTCTGTTACGACGCTGAGCCTACACCAACACAACAGGCTACCTAAGGCCCAGGTTACGTTAGGGTTCACTCTTGGTGCTGCATATTCTGGGTTTTGGAGCATGCCTGTTTTCATCTGGCGGACAAAGTGACAGCCATATTGTATGCCTAAGCCCTGGGTAGCCCACATCTTCTGTGCCAGAAAATACAACCACCTGTCTTGCAGGAGGCAGATAACAAGGAAGAGAGGCAGGCAGAGAGGATCCACTGAGATGAAAATAACAGGAATAAACTCCACAGGCCCTGAAAATAGGGACCTCTGCCAGATGTGGTGACACATACTTATAATCCCAGCACTCGGGAGGTGGAGGCGGGAGGATCATTGAGTTTGAGCCCAGCCTGGGCTGTATAGGTGAATTCCAGGCGCGCTTGCACTACACAGTAAGACCGTGTCTAAAAAAAAATAGGGACCACTGCACAGCTGTTGCTTTGGGTGGCCGGCTTGGTATTTATTTTCATTCCAGAAAACACTGAGGAGAGACTGGGAGACTCTAGAACCCTAAGGTCTGCAGGACTCCCCACTGAGGTGGGAGAGTCTTCGTTAATACTGGAGGTCGAGGATCAGCAAGCCATTACAAAAGCCTTGGGAGTTCAGCTGTTAAGTGCAAAACGATCACAAGAAATACATGATACAATGAGTCTCAAATGCCTGTGGCTCAAGGGTCCCCAAGACAAACCCTAGGCTCAATGACTCATCTAGAGGCCACACAGACTCAGCATGTAATTATACTCAGTTAAGACTTGTGGTGGTAAAAGTCACAGGTGAAATGAGCAAAGAGAAAGGCACATGGGTCAAGTTTGGAGGCAGCCAGGCACAAGCTCGCGAGAGTCCTCTCCCAGTGTAGCCCAGAGACGGTACTTAATTTCCCGTGACGAGTTGTGACAATATGTGTGAAGTGTTGTCTACCAGGAAAGTTTGTTAGGGACTCAGTGTCCAGGGTTTTTACTGGGGGCTGGTCCCACAGGCACCTTCTACCTAGTATGTACTCAGATTCCAGGTTCCAGCAAGAAAAGTAGGTGTTCAGTATAAACCACATCATCTTTAATGATGGTTTAGGTACAGAGAGCTAAGTATATCCATTCTGGGGATGGCTGGGGACCATTCCCAAGTCCAGTGTCTCAGATCATAGCCGCAGGCCAACCTTGCATGCAGGTCTTTCTAAGGATAGCAGTCTTAGGCTTCTTGTAACTCCTTTCTACATAGCCTGCTTTATTTGTTTGGCACGTAGCAAATGTTCAGTAAGTTGTAGCTCTTATTGTCAGCAGTCTTGCATATCTGCAACTTTCTCCGCAGCAAGGAAACACATTCATATCACCATAGTATCCTGCACACCAAATGGAGAACCCATTTGGAAATGAAGAACACAAGCCAGTACATTTTCAAGATGTTCTCTCTGCATATAATGATAAAGCACCTAATATAAAGTAACTTCTCACTTAATAAACCTTTCTGTTCCAAACGCTGAAGCCTTATCCTTCCATCTCTGGTCTTGGTTTGTCCTTTCCGATACAATTCTGATTAGTATCCCTTCCAAGTCCTTAGCTGAGTCAGTGATAAAGATGGGTTCAGTGAGGCAGGACTTTGGACAGAGCCTTCCCACACGCTCTTGAATCCACCTTTGGGATGTGATTCTAGCTAAGAAAATGACCCTCTAGTGATCAGGTTGCAGTAGTCAGCTTTTTGTCCCTGGGACACAATACCCGAAAGCCACAACTTAAAGGAGGGGAGGTTTAACTTGGCTCACTGGTCAGGGGATCCAGTCCATAGTTAGCTGGCCACAAGGTGGATGGGCACAGCAGAGGAAAGCTGCTCCGTTCATGGCAGTGGGGAGTAGAACAGGGCAAGTGCCAGAGAGCAAAGGACCAGGGATTGTGTACAGTCCCCAAAGTCATGCCTCTACAGCCTACCCAGCCCTCCCCCAAAATGTGGTTTACCAATACCCTGGGTGGCTCCCGAATCAAGTTGACAATTAAATCTGTCATAAAAGTCAACATGTTGAATATAATCAAGTATGAGGACACTGTTAACTGCCTTACTAAAGTAAAAATAAATGATGTCCCCAGCATTCCACCAACACACCAGCCAAATGCCTCTTTGCGAGAAAACAGGGTGATTGTGCATAGCTCGTCCTTTAGTAGGCAGGTTAGCTCCTGGTGATCACAAGCTGCCCTGAGATGTTGTTTGAAGCCACTGTTCTTTAATTTTCCAATCTGAAATAATTTGCCTTTTCTTTTCCCTGACTGTATTTTTCTAGATTGTCCCAGGCACGGCTGCATCTTGTAATGTTAGTTCAGATGAGGACAAGTGTACCTCACCTACCTTGGGTTACGCTTTCCTTAGTAGACATTGTTTTTCTACACAGGTCCTTGTGGAGAAGATGGAGGTCAACAGAAGGTGTAATTTCTGCCTTCTTTCTTTCACTTGCAACTTATAGCCCCAATCCTCTTTCTCATTCTTTGTAACTTCAACCAAATTCAAGCCCAGCTTGGGTGTCATGGTTTATGTCGGTGGCTCCCAGGCTTCATGCATGTGCACTGTGCATTTGTGATTGGTTTATTGTCTAGCACTTGGACTGATGATGTCAGTGCTACACCTGCCTAGGGGTGGAGCCAACATACAGTGTAATGGCTGGAAGAAGGCATGTCTCTCTCTCTCTTGCTGGTTTCTGCTTTGCTGTTTGCGGCCGCCATGAACTGTGGCCCCGCCATGCCACCCTGCCTTGGAGCCAACTGAGTATGGAATGAAACCTCCAAAAACTGTAAGAAATAAACCTTTCCTTTCCCAACTTTGGGAGTCAGGATTTTATCTCAGTGATGAGTAAAAAGTAACTAAGACACTGGGCAACATACCATAGTGACTGAGTGAAGACCTTGTCACAAAAAAGCAAAAATCTAGTGATATATCTCAGCTTGAAGGCCCTGAATTCAATTCCTAGTTAAAAATAAAAGGAAAGAAAAAAGAAAGGACAAGAAAAAGAAAAAAAGAACAAGAAGATTGCACTTCAAGACATCAGTACTTAAGGGGAAAAATGCCATTAGGAGTCCGCCAAAACTATAGGAGGTTAATTAAACTATTTGGCCAATTTGCATATGTTTAAACTTTTTCAGTATAATTTTTGTTTCTAAAAATCAACCAAAATAATGTTAACAGCATTAGAAAACCTACACCATCAGGGTCTTGGGTTGGAAGGCACAGGAAGTAGACCAAATAAGACACAAGATCTTGCAGAAATTGTTAAGTACTATAGGGCTTTATAATACTAAACCAAGGGTCACAAGTTCTAGCCCAGGCCAAGCAACTTAGGGATACATTGTTTCAAAATTTAAAAATTTTGGTGAGCCAGCTGGTGGGTGGACTGGGGAGAACCAGGAAGGAAGCTGTATGCCCCCCACCACCTCCTGATCCCATGAGCCAGCTAGCTGTGAGCTAGCCAGCTTCAGGGCCAGAGAGAGAATCTGTAAGCAATCAGCTGATTCAGAGGGACTGTATCATTTTTTAGAATTGTATTGTTTGATTGACTTTGCAAGCCTAAAACTAGTAGTCTGAGCAACTATTCAGAGGATAACAAAATGCAATATAGTAACTATTGTAGATTTCCTACTGTCTTATCACTGTTTTGTTTCATTTTATTATTCTGTTTTACCCCCCTTTAAAAATTTTAAAAATGGACTAGGAATGCAGGTCAATGCAAAGGCCCTGGGCTCAATCCCCAGTATGTCAAAATAAATAATGAAAAGTTCACAGAAAACAGCATATTCCATGGCAAAAGACTGAAAGCCTTCCCTCTATGTCTGCCATTACTGCATGTTCTATCCACGACTGAGACTTAGATAAAAAATAGAAACAAGCTGGGCATGGTGGCACAGAGAGCTGCAATCCCTGCACCCTGAGAGGCTGAGGCAGGAGGGTCATGAGACTGACTCTAGCATGCACAATTTAGCAAGACCTTGTCTTAAAAAAGGGAAAAAATACTAAACCAAGCACAAAATGAAATTCTTCTTATTCTTCTCCTGAGGTGGGTGATGGCCAAAGTAGAAAATTCTTTGTGCAGACAGCCAGTGCTGTAGGCATCCATCTCATGCTTTTCTGTAGGATAAATAGCTACCCAAGGCTACAGTCTGATTTTAAAGATAACTGGTTAATTTCCATACCTACTTACTGCTTGAGGCTTCTTCACACCTACCTTCTTTGGTGGTGTCTTTTTTAGAACATGAGATTCCAGAAGACAGTTTTTGTCCTTAACTATTTTCAGAAAATTGTGGAATGTCACTGTCTTAGTTCCTTTTCACTCGTTGCTGAGACAAAATACCTGATGCCCAAAGTTGGGAAAGGAAAGGTTTATTTCTTACAGTTTTTGGAGGTTTCTGGCCATACTCAGTTGGCTCCAAGGCAGGGTGGCATGGCGGGGCCGCAGTTTACGGCGGCTGCAAACAGCAAGTGGGAACCGGCAAGAGAGAGTGACACGCCTTCTTCCTGCCATTACATCACATCCTGGATCCACCCCTAGGCCGGTGTAGCACTCACACCCCCAATCCAAGCACTAGACAATGAACCAATCACAAATGCATAATGCAAAGGCAGGAGGCTTGGGGGCCACTGACATAAACCATGACATTCCACCCCTGGCCCCCAAAGACTCATGTACAACCTTTATACAAAAGACATTTAGTCCATCTCCAAGAGTTGCCAAAGTCCTAATGTTTTCAGCGTTGCTGAGAAGTCCAAGTCTCAAGTCTCCTCCAATATCTATGGCAAACTCTTAACTGTAACCCCCTATACAAGTGAAACAATGTTAAACATTTCTGAAATGCAAAGGCACAAAATAAACATTACCATTCCAAAAGTTACAAATGGGGGAATATAAAGTATTGGAATCAGAGCAAGTCCAACATTCAGCAGGGCGAACATTAAGTCCTAGAGTTCCATGCTCAGCATTTGAAGCAATCTGGTTGTAAGCTCCAAAAGGCTTGGGTGATTCCACCCCCAGGGCACTTCCAGGGATTTCAGCTCCTGAAGCTTCTCTCTTAAACCTTCTCTGCTCAGTTTTTGCAGCTTTCCTTGGATGATCCACATTCTTGGCTTTTCCGAACTTCTGTGGTCTCCACTGCACCTTTGGCTTCACCCTTACATCTTTACATATTTCCCTCTCAGGGGCACACTGCTTGGCCTCCCAGGCCCTTTGCAATCGAGGTGGAAGCCTTCTTACCCTCAGAATTTGTGCATTTTCCTTGCACCTAAAATCAGCACCATGTGGATGCTGCCAAGGTCTGCTGCCAGCTGGAGCAGTAGCCAGGCTTTTTTCTCTCTTTGCTATATGGGTCCAGTGCCTGGATTGCTGGGCTCTGTTTACCTGATTGTGAAGAAACGCTTTTCTATGTTGCCTCCATTCTGGAACCTCATGTGGTCTCCCATGCTATTCTGGAGCATGGTGCTCTGAAGCTTTCTCATCTGAGAAAATTCTTTCCCTTTTGCAGTTTGGAGGCTATAAAGGGTGGAGACCCGATGTTCCCTGGGATGCCCGGTGGCCATCTTTCTTATCTCTCTGTTCCTTCTCAGCAATCCAAGTCTCGGCACTATCTTTACAATCTACAGCTTTACTGAAGTTTTCCTTCTGGCCAAACTCACAGTGTTTTAAATTATCCTGCTGGGCTCTTTGTTCTTGATTAGCAACATAAAGCTGGCTAAAAGCCCCCAACAATAGCCATGCCACAGCCTCAACGTTTGACTGCCTTGAAATTTCCTTTGCCAGATTAATCAGTCCATTACCCTTAATCTCAGTCTCAGGCAAAGTCTCTGGGCATGACCAAAATGCAGACAAACTTTCTGCCAAGCTATAACACACATCATAGGGAGTCCAACAACCAATGCAGTCTTTTTTCCCAGCAGAAACCTCCCACACCTGGGCTTTACCATCAGGCTTTCTATCAGCCTTCTGGTCTCCTGAGCTCTGACCAGAATCTCCTCTACAGAACAGCCTAAGCTGCTCCAGCTCTATGCATCCAGGCAACAAGTCCGAACCTTTCCAAACTCTGCTCACAAGCCATTTCCAAAGCCTCTCGAAAAACATGGTCAGGTATAGTCACAGCAATGACCCCACTCCTCGGTACCAAATTCTGTCTTAGTTCCTTTTCACTTGTCACGGAGACAAAATACCTGATGCCCAAAGTTGGGAAAGGAAAGGTTTATTTCTTACAGTTTTTGGAGGTTTCTGGCCATACTCAGTTGGCTCCAAGGCAGGGTGGCATGGCGGGGCCGCAGTTCACGGCAGCTGCAAACAACAAGTGGGAACCGGCAAGACAGAGCGACACGCCTTCTTCCTGCCATTACATCACATCCTGGCTCCACCCCTAGGCCGGTGTAGCACTCACACCCCCAATCCAAGCACTAGACAATGAACCAATCACAAATGTACAATGCAAAGGCATGAGGCTTGGGGGCCACCAACATAAACCATGACAGTCACTGCTCAGAAACCAAGCAAATCCCTGTCCCTGGATGGGTAACACTCAATCTTTTCCACCAGTGTCCATCTGCACATGGGTCACGAGGGTCAGGGTGGCATCTCTCTATTGAGTTTCTAAGTCAACACTCCAGGCAAAAGCAAGGAATGACAAGGTGAATGGATCTGAAGCACCCTTTCCGAGGAAGATGAAGAGTGGCTCAACTCCTAGCAGTTTCTGATCCACAGAAAACAGGACATTGCATCAGTAAGAAATACCCACAATCATTTTTCAAAACTAACAGCTGTAACAGAATTAACATAGATCACCACTCAGTAAACATAAAGACTCATTCCTCCCTCAAACAGCGTCACAGTCATTACTAAGGGACACATTTCAGAGTGTAATATTATTAGGCTATTGATCGTTGTTTGTTTCGATGTTTAATTCAGTGACAACTTGGGTTGTGCAGAGCTTAAATAAAACGGATGCTCTGAAGACTTGCACAAACATTCCAATTTTCTATTGGGTTTCACATGGAGCTCTGGCAGTGTTGTGGAGACAGGGGGATCAGAGAATTTGGGGGTGAGCTACAAAGAAAGGCTCTGCAGTCTTGCCAAACAGAAATAGAAGTGGGAGAGAGTTCTACATGAATCCAAACAACATCCACTCTCTCTGTCACCACACATTAAATGATCCGGGACCGAAATTCAATACACACCTCGGGCACTCTTGCGGAACGGTACCCGTGCATCTCACATCTTGGCGGTATCAACAACGCAGGAGGAATACAATAGGGGACAGGGGAAGAAAAGAGAAAAAACAGCTGCTCCTCTGGACAAGCACTAGGATTAAAGAGACCACACTAGAAGGCCAGTCCCAGCTGGAGGACAGGACTAACGGCTCCCACTTATAGCCAGGACCAGTGACCACCCTCCCCTTTCTGTCCCTAGAAGGTGGTAGGTCAGTGGGGCCCCAGTGGTGTGTAGAACATCCGGGACAAGCAAACCCTGAGGCCAGACTTAGAGGTAGCTAGGCGCCAGCGTCCCTGGGGCCTCTGTTGGCATCAGTCCTTGTCCACTGTACCTCCAAAGCCTGGCTTAGCACTGGACCCCCCCCCCCCGTCACTAGTTGATATTTGTGTCCTCTGTCTTTGCGCCTGGCTTGTGTCTTTTGCTACTTGGACAGTGGTTCTCAAAGTGTGGTCTCCTGACTAGCCATACTGGCATAACTTGGCAGTTTGGTAAATATGTGCGTTTGTCAGGTTCTGTCCAGGATTTTCAGATTAGAAACTCTGAGGATAAGGCCTGGCATTCTGTCCAGTTCAGAAGTTTGGCATGGGGACTGAGAGACAGGCACATTTAACCAGGTGAGTCTGATGAATTTTCAGTTTTGAGAACTGTTAACACAGACAGTAACAGCTTCTAAGGGTCTCCTGCCTGCAGTTCAGACCCCTCCTACCAGCAGAATGGGCCTTGCAACACTTATCAGCTTTGGTGCTTGGCACAGCTCAGCACATACTAGGTGTGCAGCAACATTTATTAAGTGATGAATATGACTTCTGCCTTAAAAATGCTGATGGCTACTCCTAGCTATAAAAAGGAAATAGAAATCTTTCAGTACAATAGAATAATATTTGTTTGATTCATATTAGTACAATTTTTATTAGTATCTGTCATCTGCAGAGCATCAATATCACTCCAGCCCCTTTGGTAAATACCAAATATTGATTTTTAACATTTTTTCTCAGCCTTGAGTGGTAGAGGTAGGTGTTTGCCCTTTGTAGATGAAGAAACTGAGGCTTAAGAGGTTGTGTAACTTGCCTCAGGATATACAGGTAGCAAGTGATGAGCTGGAGTTTCTGTTCAGGTTTGTGTGTCTCCACGCTCATGCCTTAACTGCTTATCCTTTCAAATCGAATGTGAACGTCCTCTCCACATGCATTCACCTGCCATCTTCTCTTAGGAGTCCATGGATTGGCCTGACCTGGTCCCTCTTTCTGACACCATTTCCCCTTCTCCTACGTGGAAAACTGACAGTCTTCTAAAGCCCCCTCATCTTCGTTCAAAACAAAAAGAACTTTGGATTCTACTGATGACTTAGTGCTTAGGGGATTACAATCCTTTGGTCGGTGAAGGTTGCTCCTCAGATCACCTGCATCAAGTGGGGAGCAAGTGAGAAACCCAGCTCCAGGCTGTGTACCCTCAATTCAAACACAGACAGAGTATGCCTGGAAATGCCTGTTTGCTAGGCATCCCTCTTCTAGTGAGGATTCTGTACAAGTCTGTGTGAGGACCAGTGCCTCACACAGTGGCATGCATGAGTCTTATTTACATTGGTTACCAGTGGTAAATGCAGGCAGTGGGGTTGCTGCCTGACAAGGTATTAGAGAATGAATGAAGGAGCCCTTTTTTCTGAAAAAGATTGAGGTGGGTTGGGGCATCCCATAAAATACTCATAGAAGAAAAGAAGCTACAGTAGGAACAGCCTCTCCAGATGTGGAACCAGCTGTCTGTGTGTAAGAAACAAGTCTGAGTGTGAATAGAAGACACATGTTCTCAGCTACAAAAACTTTGACGTATCGACTTTGGCAAGGCCTGCCGACCACGCCGTGCTGATAATGTTATTAACGCTGAATGTATTTGCCTGACCTTATCAGGCTGTATAAAGAGCACAGGTGTCTAATTAAGTTCAGATGCCAGCACCTCTAACTCCTTTTTCGATAGCTACTGAGCCCATCATTTACCCTGATGCTCCTGAAATGATTGGTCTTTAAAACCAAAGGAAGTTGGTCATTAGCATTTGTGAGGCGTTTGTCATGATTTGTGGTAAGAGGAATCTGGTGCTTAGAGATGGAAGGCATTTCATTCTACTTGGCATGCCACCAGTCTAGCTGGTGGGGGACCCAGCCTTACCACCCTATCACACTAGCCACCAGGCTCTGCCTGTCTATTCAATATTCATGCAAATGACTTGGAAAGGACATTGATGGGCCAACTGATCAAATGAGCAAATGACATAAAGTCAGGAGAGGGAGCAACAGTGGGTGTCAGAGCTGAGATTCAAAAGAGACTCATGAGTCAGAGGTGATTTACCAGGGGCTGGTGGAAGGCCTTCTATTTGGACTGTCTCCACCCTCAGAAAAAACACTAAAATAATAGCAAACAATAGTAAACACTTAAGTAATTTTTTTCACTTATGTAATATTTACAGTGTGCCAGCAATATGGTCCAATCATCTTTACATGGATTAATTTAATTCTCAGCATCCTAGGAGATAAACTATCATCATCCTCATTTTAAACATGAGTAAACTGAGGCAAATGGAGATAAGTGACTTATTCACAAGACAGAATACATTATTAGACTGAATTTCCTCTTCCGGTTCCATTCACAAAATATCCTATCTGTTTGTGGCTCTCACGCACACTGGAATACTCCCGGTACTGGAATATTCACTACTCCCGGAAGCCCCATTTTTTTCCTTTCTTTTCGTCTTGGGGCAGGGGAGCTTTAACTTTGCAGAAAGTTATTCTTTATGTTGATTACGGTTGAGCTGTTTGGAAAAAAACTGGATAATGGGGTTGGAGACATTAAGTGAGAGAGCTCCCTCCCACCCTAAAGTTACTGAAGTCACTGTGGACTCACTAGAGACATGAGTAAGCAGCCTGAAGGAGGGGACAGGCCCGTTCCCTCCTGAGTTAGGCAACCACAGTCAAAGTTCCGGACACCTCAGTGAACTGGATCAGGTACTTGTCAAACTGATCTGTGCCCGAGGAAGGGCGATCAGGCCAATGAGCCCCAGAAGTCAGGATTCAGAGGAGCTGATGAAGGAGATGTAGAGGTCTGACTGGGAAGGTGGATGGGGACGGCAGAGATGAATATGATGGCTGTCACTGCAGAGCATCCTGGGAAGGGCACAGGGACGACCAGTTGCTATGGTTTGGATCTTAAATGGCCCCCAAAGCCTTATCTTTTGCAGCCTGGAGTCCCAGGGAGTCAGGATGAAGGGGTGGAGCCTACTGGGAGGTCTTTTGGTCACAGGGGGAGCGGGCTGGGTCATGACTGAAAGGGTATCGTGTGACCTAGTCTCCTCACTCTATTTTGTGGCACTGTATTTTGAGACCTAGTCTTCTCACTCTGTTTTACCCCCTGACCATGAAGTGAGAGGTTTGGTTCCACCAGGTGCTCTTAACACGATATACGGCCTCTCCAAAGGCGCAAAGCCATGGAACCGTTCATCTTCTACCAGAACCTCCATAACCGTGACTCAAATAAACCTTATCTCCTTGTAGATTGATTATCTCAGATATTTGTTATATTAATGGCAGGTCATTTCTGAGTTGTTTCAGGCTTGGGACAGAGCCAAGGTCAATACAAGAAAGACTGACTTTAATTTTTTAAAATTAACTTTTTAGTTGAGTAAAGTCTTGATTTATAGAAAATTGCAACCACACTACAGCAGTGGCCATATATGCCATACCCTTATCATTAGTACCCTACATGTTACATTTGTTATAATTATGGAACCAATATCAATTCATGATTATTAATTAATTGTTCATGATTATTAATTATTCATGATCTAGATATGCTTATTCAGATTTCCTTAGTATTTATCCAATGTCCTTTTTCTGTTTCACATCCCATCCAGGATACCATATCACAGTTGTCATGTCTCCCTGGCCCCCATTGGTTGCCACAATTTCTCATTTTCCTTGATTTTAATGATCTGGGCATTTTTGAGAGCTAAGAAAGTATTTTGCAGAATGTCCTCCAACTGAGGTTTGTCTGGTATTTTTCTTGTGGTTAGACTGACTTTGATCCCCTAGGTAAAGTGGTGTTTGTCAGGTTTCTCCCCTGTACAGTTACTGTGCTCCTCTCATTTTTTTTTGAGACAGGGTTTTGCTGTATGGTTCAGGCTGGTTTTGAACTCACTATGTAGCTCAGGCTGCGCTTGAACTCACGGCAATCCTTCAGCCTCAGCCTCCTTAGTGCTAGGACTACAGGCGTGTGCCACCATGTCCCGCTCCCCCTCTTTCTGCATACTGTGCTCCCTGGAAGGAAGTTCCTATGCAGAGCCACACCTAAGGAGTGTGGAGTTGTATTCCACCTCCATAAGGGTAAAATATCCACATCAAATTATCTAAACTTTTTCTACATGGGAGATTTATCTATTCTCCCTTATATATTTCTTTATGTAATCATTTATTTATACCAGTAGAGATTCACTGATATTTATGTTATATCTTTGGTTATAACCCAGTACCACTTCATTTAAACTGTTGCTCACAGTGCACTGGCTTTTTCTAGTGGGAGTCTTTTGTTTCTCTTTAGGTCTTCTTTGGCACCTGTGTCTCTTTGACATACCCCACTGCTGAGGCTTTTTTGAGCACTTCCTTACTCTGGCACTCCCAGATGCTCCAGGCTCGTCTTGCATATTTCCTGATCCTGTCATGAAAGCAGGCATTTCTGCACGGTGTCCCGGTTTCTTTTATTGGAGAATAGTATTAGAAACCAAGATCTGGTGGCTAAATGTACCCATTGTTCCTGGGGTATCTGGTTTTAGGGTCTCTGAGATAACAGAGCAAGGAAATACATGTGTATGTACTGACCCAAACATATACCCATATCTAAATATTTCTATAAGTAACCATCTGTATCTGTACAAAACTAAATGTGAATTCACATTGATGGTTCCAACTCTACATGATCATTTTATCCTAGGGATGTTGACTTAATTTTTATTAGTACATGTTTGCAGTACATAATGATTACATTCATTGTGAGGAGATGGTACATGTATGTAACACAATTTAATTCTTGTATACCCTTCTCCTGGAGGCAAAAGAATTCTGCAGAGTTGGAACTATCTCCCTCTGGAGGTAGTAAGGCCTTTGTCACTGACAATAGTCAAGCAAACTGAGCGTTTACAAAGCAAGGAAGGATGTAATATGTGATAGGTAGAATTTGAAAAGTAAGTTCGATTTAGCTATGTTCAAAGTCCTTTGCAGCCCTGTGACCATTGACAGAGAAGTGCCATGTAAGGAAAGGTATAGATAAGGTACATATGGCTCCCTAAAGGGATCAGTGTCTTCTAGGTTTCAGAAGTCTAAGATCTAGGCAAAGAGAGAGAGGCAGCATTTAAGACAAATAAAGGAAACACTATTCAACAGGTGGGGAATTTATGGCACTTGCAATCCATAGAAGAGAAAATAGGCTTAAAATATAAATGAAGTTCAAACGGGTTTTAAATTCACAGATGACAAAGCCAGAATGGATAATGAAAGGAGAATGATGCGGATTTGTAGGAGAGACACTAGCTAGGGCATTAGCATCTAAGGAGTTAATCCGACTGTTTCTTTAAGAGTGTGGTAGTCTGAGGGTAGTTCTTTGTGCTGACTGTATTAATCCTGAGTCTAATCAGGGAAAGGGGAGGCAGCAGAGTCCAAGAAAAGGAAACAAGTAATTAACCATCCTGAGCACAGGGTCAGTTCCCCCCTGGGCAGCAGTGTGGCCCTCACTGTGGGTTGTTTTAGAAACACGATGGCCACTCTGCACAAAAGAGCAACCCTCCTTGACCAGCAAGCAGGCCTTCCTTCCCGCTAAATCTGCCCAAAAAGACCAGGTGTCAATTCTCAGGGAAACGACAGAGATGAAGGGACAAAGATAGAATTACTACACTGGAGGCTGCTCACGAAAATGCTGTAGACTGTGGTCCCCTCCCTGAGGATTTTGAGCCATCTGGAGACAAGCTCAGGTATTTACTCTTCAGAGCATCTCTTTAGGTGACGCTGCTGATACTGGAATTTCTCAACCACACATGGAGCTGCACTGGTAATCTTAATCCTGGTGTTTGCCTAGAACAGTCCCAGTTTACACTTGTTGTCCAGGCTATTAGAATGACCCCTTTCCTCACCATGTCAAAGAGTATCTTGGTTTTGATGAAAAATTATGTGGTCATTTCGGACAACACTAATATGTCCCTGAGCAGCAGCTAAGAAGTCACCTATTGGTGGGCATCCTTTCTGGCTCAACATGGCTAGTCTACCTCAGCTCCAATCTGAGAGTATATTTATCACTGAAAATGTATGTCCCCAACAGGGATGGAAAGTTCTAGAATTTCTTAGGCTCAGGATTCTTGGAGGCCAGGTAAAAATAGATTGACAGAGCTTCCCGGGTGTTTAGATGTGCCTCCCCTTTCCAGCTCCTTAACAATCACTACTTAAAAGAAGGAGCTGGCCGATAGGGAGGAGGCTGCCATTCCAGCCCCAGCCTCCCCATGGGCTCCTTGCCCTTCCTTTCTCTTTATCCTCTTTTCTTTCTCCTGAGCCTGCATTTTCCCCTGCCAATATCAAAGGGCTGGCAATGTGCTTCCTCCTGTTGATGATGAGTCTTGAGATTAAAGAGTTAGCTGATCTTTGGTCAAATGTAACCATGGAAATCCGAGGTATTAACCATTGCCTGCTGGGGAACTCAGGTGGGAAGCTCTCAGATTCTCTCTGCTCAGGAGAGACGGAATATGCAGGATCCTCCTGAGCCATGGATCTGAAACATGGGCTGCATCACATCTTTTCCTCCTCATCCATACCCTCGCCCAGACCGGTACCCCTGGCAAAAGGCCTAAACCTCTCTGATAGTGGTGGCAGCAGGCTTATTCTCATTGGGCATCTCTGCTTTCTCCCATTCCTTGGTGACCTCACACAGTATCGAGGCTTTAAATACCATCTGTACGCTGACAACTCCCAAATTTATATCTCTACCCTAGACCTCTTCTCTGAACTCCAGACTCATATATCCAACTGCCTACTTGACATTGCTCTTGAATGTTTAATAGACATTTCTAACTTAACTTGTCAAAAACAGAGCTCCCAAATGCCCATCTAGATCTACTCCTGCTGTCTTTCCTTTCTTAGCTGCTGACTTCTAGGTGTTCAGAACAAAACCTTGAAGTCTTACTTGACTCCCCTCAGTCCCCACATCCAATGCATTAGCAATCCTATTGGCCCTGACTTACAGTACACGCAGAATCTGGTTATTTCTCACATGCCTGCTAATCTGCAGTCTGAGCCCCACCAACTTCCATTTGATTACTGCAAGAACTTCCCAATACTTCTCTTCATTTATCCTCCTTCCTCCCTTCAATCTGAAATCAGAGCAATGCTTTTAAAGTGTGAGTCACAACACATCACCCCTTGGCTCAAAATCCCTCTCCTAACAAATGGCTTTCTTCTCACGTAAAGAAAGAGGCCAAAGTCTGAACAACTGGCCTGCCATGCTTTGAATATGACTGGTCCTCACTGAAACTCAGGCTGAAATGTGGTGGTCTTTGCAGCAGTGCTGTAAGGTAGGACCTAAGGTGCTACCTAAGGTGACTAGGCCCTTACACGGGATGAATGCCTTTCTTAGGGGACTAGATTAGTTGCTGTGAGAGTGGGTCTTACGAAGTCTGCTCCTCATGTTTTGGCTCTTCTGCATGTGCTCTCTTGCCTGCCTGGTGTTGTCATATAACATAGCCTGTGGTCCTCCCCCAATTTGGGGCTTCTCAGCCTCCAGAAACATGAACCCAAATGAACCTAATTTCTTTGTAATTACTCAGACTCAGGTATTGTATGATAGTAGCAGAAAACAGACTAAGAGTCAGAATGGTCTGTGGCTTTGGTCACACCAAGACCTTATTCTCCCTGTTCTCCTCTTCCTCAGTCTGCTTTCAGCCAAGATGGCTCCTGTGTCCCTGCCTTGGGTCTTTGTTCAGGTTCAAACTTGGCCTGAAACAGATAACAATGGGCCTCCTTCCTTTCCTCTGCTTCCTCTGGGCTTGGTTCATACTCTTCAGGGAGGCCTCTCCTGAAAGCAGCCCCAACACTTCTACTTCCCTTCCCCATTTTAACTTTTTCCTAAGCACCTACACCATCTAACGTAGTGCATGTGTTGTTTAATGTCTTTCTTTCTTTCTCATAACGATGTAAACTCTATGAAGGTGAGGAGTGTGCCTGGTAGTTTACGTTAGTATCTCCTCTGCCCAGACGGTGCCTGATAAAAGACAGGAAGCTACAAGAATGTAGGAATCATTCATCTATAAGGAATGCATGTAAAGTAATATGTAAAACACCACATCTTTAATAGGAAAATGATCAGAGGACATAAAAAGACAATTTACAAAAAGGAAACACTCAGGCTAATGAAGTTATATAAAAAAAGTTCACCTTCACTAGGAATGCTCAAAGAAATGCATATTAAAACAGTAACATCTGTATTTCTAATATGAAAGTAACAAAAATAAACCAAATAATTATGTCCAACACTGACATACACACTTATACACTGACAGAGATGGTGTAAAATTTTTTTGGAAGGCAATTTAGCAATGTGCATCAAAAATCGAGTTTTTTCCTATCTTTTGATTGATAACTAGCAATTGATTCTAGAGAGCCTAAAATTCAGACAAATGTTTATGCACACCAATGGATGAATAAACAAAATGCGATATGTATGAATGTTAGCTGTAACATATATTAGATATACACAAATATTATTCAGCCTTAAGAAGGGGGTGAAATCCTGACACATGCCTCAACATGGATGAACCTAGAGAATATTATGATGAGTGAAATGAGACAGTCACAACGAGGACAACCACTGCATGATTCTACCCACTTAAATGAGGACTCTAGAGCAGTGGAATTCACAGAGACATAAAGAAGCGTGGTGGTCGCCAGGGTTGGGGAGAAGGGGAAGGATGAACTGTAGATTGACGGGCACAGAGTTTCAGTTTGCAAAGACAGAAAACAGTTCAGTGGCTGAACGGGGGTGATGGCTGCACCACAACGGGATTGCACCGAGGGCCTCTGTCCTGTAGGCTTACTAACAGTTATGAAGGCAATTTTTTTGCTATGTGTATTTCCCTCAGTTTTAAAAAGTAAACACAGGATCGAACATGGAACTGCAGTTAAGTTCATTGGCAGTTTATTTATGTACCTTGGAGAGAAAGTGTAACACGTTTTTCAAAGGTAAGTGCATACTATAGGAATGTTAAGTTTGAGGCATAATTTATCTCTAAGTAAAATACTATAAACAAAAAGGCTTATGTACACCATTTTCACTGAGGTGTCATGTACAATGGTGAAAATCAATACAGTATTTATTGTTGATAGGAAAATGATTGTGTAAATTGTGGAATAGTCAGGTAATAGAATATTATGCAGCTGTTAAAACTATTATGCCAAATACTTTTGTAACCTGGAGAATTCTTGTAATATAACTCTGAACAAAGAAGCAAAATACTAAATTTGAAATATGATAAGAACTTAACTTTGGGAGGGACTACATAGCCTTATTTCATCAATTCCAATACACAAACTTTTTTTTTTCACATTTCCACTTATCTGAAATAGGAGGTGCCTCTTCTCTCTGGTGAGAAGCCTATGTCAAGTGTAATTACTGTACATTCTGAGTGGCACAAACACTAACGGTGCACTCCCAAATGACGGTGTCTTAGATTTAATGAAATAGTATATAGCAAAAAAGGACTAAAAGTAATATGTCAAAATGTCAACAGTAATTGCATATTTGTATTTCTTTATACTTTTCCATACTTTCAGATATTTCTTTTTTTTTATTTTAAAAGGGGGTAAAATTAAACAGAACAGAACGGGACATAAGAAAGCATAAATTTCAAAGCTAGACAACCAGAGATCTTCACTATCTGTCATATTGTCTCTTGTTTTCTTCCAAATGGTTGTCCATATCTTTGCATACAGGGAGTTCATACTAAATAACATAGCCAATCTTTTCACAAGATGTGTAGTTAACTGGCTCCCACTTACTAAGCGGGGGGGGGGCAGGGGACATGTGACAGGCTCACAGCCACCCCCCAGAGAGGGGAGGAGCTCCTTGTTCTCCCGGCACCCTGAGTCAACTGCATGGTGCAGGTCCCAATGTGCCAGTGTCTCTCTCCTTCAGGCAGCCGAAAGTCTGCCACACTCACAGTAGCCCCCCAGAGAGGGGAGGAGCTCCTTGTTCTTTCTGAACCCCAAGTCAACCGCATGGTGCAGGTCCCGACGTGCCAGGGTCTCTCTCCTGCAGGCCTCGGAAAGTCTGCCACACTCACTGCTATTTCTTTCTGATGAATTGACCATTACATTTCCAAAGTTCTGAAATGGCCAACTGACCACAGAAAGAATTCTCTTTAGGCTCCTGTTTCAAACCAGCAGCTACAGCGATCTGCTGGCCTTGCTTCAGGGCCATTCAGATATTTCTATAATGAGTCTGTATTACTTTTAGAATCAGAAAAGAAACTTGCTATGTTAGAAATCTCTCCTTAGGGACTGCTCATTGCCTGACAGGACAAGGAACCAACTCCCCAGGCCCTGACCTCTGGCTCTCGTCTCACTTTTTAGTGTTATCTTCTTCCCACCTGTTCTCCTCTCATCATCTATGTTCCAACAAATTATTCTGGGCCTCCAAACATGGTGTGGTCTCCTATCTTTCCATCTCTTGAACATGCTCTTTTTCCTGGCTGAACCGTCCTCCCCTGGCCCTTTGCCCACCTGTTGAACTCCTATTTATTTTTCAGTGACCCATTAAAAAACGGACTCATTTGTGAACATTTCCTGTTTCCTTCCTACTCAGAAAGGAGCAGTCTTATCCTTTATTGTCTCTTCCCATCTGACCTGAGAATTTGAAGAGGGCCTTTTACACTTCCTGTCCCCACTATTGTTGCTTCTAGATCACATCTTGAAAATCTGACTTCCTTCTGTCTCCTTCTCAGTGCAACTTTTTTCCTAGGTCACCACTACTTACTTGATGATTTCTCTTTTTTTGGTACCAGGGATGGAACTCATGACTGCACACTTGCAAGGCAGGTACTTATGCTGCTGAGCTAAATCCTCAGCCCCCAAACTCTCTCTCTCTTTTTTTAGACAGGGTCTTACTATGCAGTTCAGGCTGACTTTGAACTCCTTGTGTAGCCCAGGCTGGCCTCAAACTCACAAAGATTTTCCTGCTTCCACCTCCCAAGTGCTGGGATTATAGGATAATTTCTAATTTTAATGAATGTTTCTCAGTCTGTTTTCTGAGCCTCCATGACATCTGATGGGCAGCACTTCCTCATCTTGAGCCCTTTTTCAGTTTGCTACCTCAATGATGACTTTTCTAGAATGTTCTCCAATGTCTCCTTGACTACTGCCACTGTATCTTCTTTTAGGCAGCCACGGAAATGTCAGTTTTCCCATCTTTCCTTCCTTGGCCTTCAGGTTGTCATTTGGAGGTCAGTGGGTCTGTGTGTAGCCTCTCAGGGTTCCTGATTCTCCTAACACTATTTCAGCGTCCTACAGTTATCAGAATGTGCTTTGCCTGGTGAGACAACCACGGCATTCTTTGTCTCAGAAGACACTGTATGACCAAATAAGTAAATAAACAGACAGATGAATTTTTTAAATAAATAGATAAATTTTTAAAATAATAGATAAATTTTTAAAAGAAAAATAGGTAAAAATGACTGCCTGTATTTTCTTCATTGACCTTATCTACTTTGGATTGCAAGATAAAATATAAAATATCGCTTATATTTTTAATCTCCTTTGAAAGAACTTCTAAACCATGGGTGAGGCGTGCTTTGTGTGGGAGATGTTGTTGGATGGGGAGGAGGTGTCTCTCGAAGTCTCAACTCAGCCAGCTCTGCCTACACAGAGGAGGAAGGGAAGAAGTCTGAGACGCCCAGGAAGTGAGTGCTGGCGTGTGGCCGGGGTGCTGGATACAGTGAGACGCTGCACGGAAACCAGGGCCCCAGAGCAGCCGGCACCAGGCACCAGCCTGCTGTGTACAGGTGGACTCACTCTGGTACCTTTCTGATTACGACACTGAAGTCGGTGCTTCCCTGTGCTAGCACCTCTGGCTACTGCTCAGGCTGCAAGGTCATCTGCCTACAACTCAGAAAAAATTCAGACAGCACTGCTTAGAGCTTCTGACTAGAATTCGGTGTCTAGGACTGGCGAGTCGATCTCTTTCAACACTTTCCAATTTCCTCAAAATAAAGAAAAAAAATTAATCATGAAGGGGAGAAATAACCTTGGTAGTAACTGTTTTCTTCTTAGAGTCTCTGGATCTGTCTAACTCTTTTAAAATAAAAAGTGGATTTCATCTCTGATTCCCTGGACTTGGCAACCCCACCCCACCCTGCTGCACCCCTGCCCCTCCCCCAGAGATCTCCCCTGCCTTGGTGGTGGTGGTGGTGGTGGTGGTGGCGGTGGGAGCTGTTGCTGCCTCCTGTACTAGGATCCTAAGGCCGGCATTTATGCTCCCTGCTCAGAGATAGGAAAAAAGACCCTTTTCTTCTGCTTGATATATTTAGTAACGACCTTAAAGAGTCTGCGAGGCTGAATGAATTGGTGCATCTCGCTGCATTGGAAGCAGCTGCCACGGCGCAGACAGGAGGAGGGAGACACTGGAGGGGAAGAGGGGAAGGCGGGCAGGCGGGCGGGAGATGCTGGGGGAAAGGGAGCGGGAGGCCGGGAGTGGAGAGAAGGAGCCCGAAGGCAGCAGAGGAAGCCAAGAGGATTCTCGGACACAGGCTGTCCAGGCGGCTGGGAGGGATGCATCCCAGGGACTGAAGGGGCAGCCCCAGAGGGGCAGCGGCCAGGCCAGAACCTACCCTTAAATCTGGCTAAATGGCAGCGCTTAAGGCCCTGTGAAGGAATCCAATTTGCTCACAAGGATTGTCTACAAATTTATAAGTCAGCATTTAACACAAAGAGCAGCGCCTGTCCCAATTCAGGGGGCAGAGAGAGACCTGGGCAGGCTGAGAGGTCCTTCAGGGAGGACCCGCCTGGACCTCCCTGCTGGGTGGGGGCTCCAAAAGACTTTAGGCTCCCTGGTCCTGTGTACAAAGGTGTCAGAAATGGTGGTGAGCAGGGTGCAGCGGGCTTGCAGACCCCTCTTTCTTCTCTGTCTTTAGAGAACAGGAGTGGCTGAGAGATCCATCTTTGAGGAGGAAGAGGATTAGCTTTGTGGGTACTCTGGTCTAGGTCAGGACCAGGAGGGAGGCCAGTTCCTCTTCCTTAATTAAGGCCACTAACAGGATTGTGGCCATGTGGCGCTATTTCTATTAAAGGACACTGTCGGCCACATCTCTTTGGCATAGTCTAACTCTTTCTGGGAAGGACAAAGTGTCCATTTTTCTAGGCCTGCATAGTCTTACCCAGGGTAGAACTGGGGAACAGAGTAGGGCCATGCTTCCAGCTCCCAATTGCAGGGGCCTTCCTCTCGGCACCAAGGGCCTGCCTCTCTACTCTTTCCACTAAGAGAGGGAGCCAGGCAAGCCTGGCTCAGCCTACTTCTGGGTATAGGTGAGGCACCTGATTGCTGCCTCTTGAAGCCGCTAGCAGTCTCAGGCCCTGAAGCCAGGCAAGAAAGAGGAGCATCTTTCCCCCCCTCCTCTCCACTAACAATTTGTACGTTACAGCTTTTATAGGGAGCCCTAAGCTTATGGGAAGAGAAACAAGCTTAGCTGGCCTCTGAGGACTGAGAAACCTTTCTAGGGCAAGGGGCTGAAGCCTAGAGAGCCTGTCCCTGGCTTTCCAGAGCGCAGAAAGGCAGGCTGCTGCAGCTTCCTCTCATCCAAATCTTGGCTGATTAGGTGGCTCAAAAGCTCATCATGAGAAATAAACAAACATCTTCAGTAGGTCCTTAATGCCCACTCTGCTTCTAACAAAGCTCGACAGAGTTGATTACCAATTTAAACATGAGAGTAATAAAAAGGAAAACCAAATGTTTTATACACAGAGATGAAAGAGTTGTGTGGATAATGGGCCACTGAATCCAGGTGGTCTGGGTTCAAATCTCAGCTCCCCATGGGCTAATATTCAGCCTAGGGCAGGTTATTTGGTCTTGCTGGGGTTCACTACAGGGATAATTTAAACACTCATCTAATGGGACAAAGAAATGACTAAAATGAACTAACACATGTAAAGCATCTGATACATGGAAAGAGTTTAGTACAAGAGAGTAATTGTTAGTTTCACTACAAATGCTCATCACTTGGTTGAAATTCTCTCTGTTCTGTAGACAAGCCAGATCCATAGTTGCCCTTTCAGGGGATTGTTCCAGACTTCTCCAGTTAGAACTAATTTCTTCTACGCATCTCCCAACCACACGTCCATCTTGCCTCTAGTTGAGTTTATTGCTTCCATTCTGTGTAACACATATCTAAGCATGTGTCTGTGGGCTCAGCTCTAATAGATGAACATTATGTTGAACACAGGATTACACTTTACGCATCTTTGTTCCTCCTTGAGTGATTGACTGATAAAGTTCCTTCCTACAGCTCAGTGTTTGTCGAACTGAATGAAATGTATACTGATACAGGCCAGCTCAGTCATTTTTGTTAGTTTAGGCCCAGGGATCATCTTGTTGAAAGGGACAATGAAGATATTCCTTCAGTGCCTTGGAGTCATTGCTGGACCATCAAGATGTGGCAGGAAAAGTGCAAATATTCACCAAGTATTTCTATGCAGTTGGTATGTATGTACCACTTTCTGCCAAATTAGTCTTGGGTTTGCCTGGACTATATGGGTACATTCTGAACAGCTGGCCCAGGTGAGCCCTGACAGCTAAGAAGGAGCAGGGTAATTGATAAGGGGGCTCCACTCAGTCATCTTTAGTAGTAAGTCTCTAAATCCTTTGGTCAGCAGTTTATGATGACAGAAGCTACACTGTGATGCTTGGGACACGATGGCAGAGCAGCAGGTCCAGGTATACTTTCTGGCACATGAGAGTGGGGCAAGGCAAAAAGGGAGCTGTAATTACATCTCAGTGGGTGCTTTTTGCTCACCCAATGGGGCAGAGTACTGTGAAAGGTTTCCCCTAAATCAAGCTTGTCAGTCTTTTTCCTCTTTGGATAATGCCAGTGGCTAGTGCAATGACATTCCTGCTGTTAGGAAGAAAGCCAGCTGTTTACAATCTATGCTGATTTTTTTTTCCTGGGATAATCTTAATGGCCAGTCTCCAGGGTTCCAATCCAAACATGAGCCTGGAGAAGCAGTATGGGAGGACATGTCAGCTCTGAGACCCTGAGATGAAACAGATCCGGTTAACAAGGAATCAGAAACAGCTATAGCATTCTTGGAAACATAACTAAGAAGAGACACGTTGGCTTCATGGAGTTGGTTTTTGCTATCAAAACTGAAACCTAAAATAACTCAACAAATCCCTCTTGGAACTGATGAGCACCTCCTGAGCGTAAATCAGAGTGGCAGGAACCAATATGCTGTGATCATCAGTATGTATGGCCTGGCCTAAGGCTGCGCCTAAAACAAAGGAGGGATTTTACACCAGCTGGGCCTTTCTGTTCCTCAGAGTAGGAGAGGTCCCTGCCGCCCCCTTCCAGGGCTATTTTTCATCGTCTCAATGGACTTAACCTCTGGTGCAGCATCACTGGTTATAGTTAGAAGAGGTTAATTCCAAAGATACAGTCTGCCTGGCCAGAATGTGAAATAATCCTCAGCCCCACCCCACTTCGGAACAAACAGCCATGGTCAACATCTATGATGACCTACAACCTCGCTCCTCGAAGCATGGCCCCTACGCCAGCAGGAGTGACATCATTTGGAGCTCAGCAAAAATTCAGACACTCATGCCCTGCTCCAGACCTCCCAAGTGAGACTCTGCCTTTTAACTGGGCACCTAGTGATTCACGTGCACATGAAAACTGGAAAAGCATTGCCATAATCTTCACTGCTTATCAGTGGATCATTGGTTACAGTTAGAAGAGGCTAATTCCAAGCATACAATCTGCCTGGCTTGGGACTGTCTCCTTACCTCTCTCCACCTGGTCTTTTTTCACACAAAAACCCAGCATCTTTTCAAGTGTATAATCCCTAACGGCAAATGCATCACTGCAAGAGCTCTACAAATAGGTGGAAAGTTTGATTGGATAAAGGAGACTCACAATTACTCATAATACAAATTGTGAATGAATATCCTCTTTCCTCTTACATCATAAGGCTCCAGTGAGATAACAGACATACAGAAGTTTGTCACGGCAGGAAAGACATGTGATCACTGTGGGATACGGGCCTCAGCTAGCTTTCTCTTCTTCGCATACACCAAGCTTGTTCCCCCTTCAGGAAATTTTGTGCAAGCTGTTCATTCTGCCCTATGACACTGGTCACTTCCTTGAGGCACTCATCATACTTAAGAATCAGTTGCAATCAGGTATGACGGTACACACTTGTAACATCAGCACTCAGGGAGACAGATAAGAGGATCACAAATTCCAACCCTGCCTGGGCAACTTAGCAACTTAGGAAGACTGTATCTTAAAATAAAAAATAATAGGGTGGGGAAAGGCCCTGGGTTCAGTTCCCAACACAACAACAACAGCACCTAAAAAACAAAACAAAACAAAAAAACCCCATACTGGTTTCAACAAACCTGATAAGGGGAGTGTTATGGCTTTTGTCTGGATATCCCCCAAAGCCTTATGCAATCATGGCAGGGGTGGGTTTTTCAGAGTGGCTGAATCTAGAGTTTGTGACTGGTTCATTGTGTAGTGCTGGAATTGGAGGTATGAGTGCTATACTTGCCCTAAGACAGGTAGCCTGCATACAATATAAGGGGTAGAAAGAGGCTTGTTCTTCCCTTTTGTTCTTGTTGCTTTTGCTGTCTTCCACCACCACAAACAGTTGCCCCTTTGCAATGTCACGCTGCCTTGGAGCCAGCTGATTATGAATTGAAACCTCCACAAACCATGAGCTAAATAAACCTTTTCCTCTTTAACTTTGAGTATTGGGTATTTTGTCCCAGCAATGACAAAAGTAACTAAGACAGGAAGTCTTATCCCAGTTCCTTGAAGAACTAGTTCCTTGTGTCAGTGAAGTCTCAGTATCTTCTCTCCAGAAAGGCTTTCCTGCTCCTCCCATTTTAATGCTCTGTTCTTTGCTGCTCACTCTGGTTTGCTTTCTTCAAATTGCTTACCACTCTGAAACTGCCTTGCTTATGCTTGGTGTGCTTGGTGGCTCTCTGCCAGAGCACAATGAAGATAAAAGTCTGGTCTGACTTGTCTACCATGCCTCTTGCAACCAGTGGAACACTACCCTGTCCCTGGTGGTATCGTGCCTTGCTGAAGAATCTGATGAATTAGCAATGGGGTCTGGAAATGTGTGAACCAATGATTGGGGAGGTGGTGGAGGTGGGGCTGGCCTGTCTCACATGTGTGGTTGCCTTGGTGTCTCTTGCAAACACAAAGATCAAAGGGTCTCATACCTAATGAAAACTCCCTTAAAACTTCTTCCTCCAAAGCAGTCAAAATGCAAGAGTCGTGGTCTCCTGACCACAAAGGGTGGCCTCTTCATCTACTTCCATCAACCTACTCTGGCCATGCCTTGTCAGAAACCATGGGAGTAGGGTCTTGCCATTCATTCTAACAAGATTTCCATGTCTTTCTGACACACCTAGGAGTGTGAGAACCACTGTAGCCAGGGAACAAGAAAATCCCCTTCTCTGAACAAACTGTGGCCTCTGCAGCATCATAAAGGCATCAGGTTTTGGAGTTCATTCAGGAGAGGAACAGTGGACAAAAGGAATGCTGTCACACCCTGCTGGCTATCTGGCTTTTCTTCAATGCCGCCCCCTCCATACCACCCTCTGTTTGCAGGGCTGGAAGTGGGAACAGCTGGCTGGCACCAAGTGATTCTTCTCTTACCAGTGTTTTTGTAGAGTAAGTCAGGCTGATTTAATTTTAATCAGTGGAGGCAGCAGAGCAGTGGTTCTCAGCGCTGGTTGCACTTTAGAATCACCTGGAGAGCCTGGGTCCCACCCAGTCTGATTAAATCAGAATGTGTTGAGGGTGGAGCTAGGGACCAATAGGTTTGAAATGCTCCTTGGATAATTCTAACTTGCAGTCAGGGCTGAGAGCCACTGCTGTACTCCCCAACGCCCATTCTCCCACAGTGGCCTCATGCCAAAAATCACCAGGGGCTTTTGCTAAAATTACCAATTCCCAGGTCCCTCCCAAGATCACCAAGGCAGGCAAGCTGCAAGGCCTGGGAGCCGTCTCTTTAGCAAACATCCAGTTGGGTCATTTTTCCAACCAAGCTAGGGACACTGTGGGCCAATGGCCTGTGGCAAAGAGCCCTGGGATTAATTTTCGGTTTTGCAATTTGAAGCAACCTCAGAAGTTTCTTGAGCCTCTCTTTCTTTTCATCTGCATTATGGGAGAAATAATAGTATCAATCCCAAAGGACGGCTGAGGATCAGATCCATATGATCCGCTCACACTGTGCAGCCTCTTCATACAAGGTGGTTCTGGGAAACTGCCTCCAGCAAACATGCTTGCTTTCATCACAGTTTTAGGCAGATGTTTGGTCTTGCTTTTTCTTTAAATCTGAGACCAGGCCTATCATTTGCTTGCAACCTTCCAGAGCCCCGAGTACTGTATGCTCCCCTCCAGCAGCTTCAGACTTTCCACTGAAGCTGTGTTTTAACTCACCATCAGTAATGCCCATGAGGAAATCCTTGGAATTCGTCCATAAACCATCCATTCTGGTGTTCGTTTTGTTTTGTTTGGAGGTACTAGGAATTGAATCCTGAGCCATCATCCTGAGCTACATCCCTAGTCCTTTTCTAAGTTTTTATTTTGAGACAGGGTATCACAGAGTTGCTCAGGTTAGACTCATATTTGTGATCCTCCTGCCTTAGCTTCCCAGAGTTCTGGGAAGACAGGCATGCACCGTCACACTTGGCTACCATTCAGTTGGCACACACCTGTAATCCCAGCATTTGGGAAGCTGAGGCAGGCGAATCACTGTGAGTTCAAGGCCAGAATGGGCTGCACAGTGAGTTCAAGACCAGCCTGAACTATGTAGTGAGACATTCTATCAAAAAACAAAACAGAATAAGGGAACAAGAAGAAAACCACTCCAAATGGCATAGAAGCAAGCCATCTGGAGTTGAAGGCACCTTAGATGACATTGTTACTTTCCTCATACCTCAGCTAGGAGGTAGAAGACTTTTAATTGCCAGCTCATGGCACCAATCTGGAGAGAAACAGAGGTATCTGTATACCAGGGAAGAGTTTCAAAGAAGCCTACCAAGAAGAGATAGAAAACGAATTCCTATGAAGGTGCCTACTACTCTATTAATATTCTAAGATGTGTATACATCTAAGCACCACGTATACATGGCATAGTCACCAGCTCCCTTGTTAGTCCTAGATGAAGATCTGCTAACTAAGAATGAATCAGTCGCTAAGCTCTGGAATGATCATTTGAGAAATCTTCTCCATCAAGACAGTCATTGAAGAACGCATTTCAGCTCCATCCTATGGTATCAGACAAAAGAACCAGTAAAATTTCCCTGATTCTTGACAAGGTGCAGAAAATCATCAAACAGCTGAAAAAAACAAGGCATCTGGAGCCAACAGGATTTTTGCTAAAACTTTCTAAATTGGGTGAAAAGAAACATAATTGTTCTTTCTATTCTCATCCTTAGGGTCTGAAATGCTGAAAAAAAATTCTTGGGTGACCCTTTGGATGCTGTGATTATGATCATTAAAAGTTTCTCCCCATTACAGAAAAATGTACTTTGTATAAATTTTACAAAAACTGAAAAAAACTGGACAAGCATAAAAGAAAATAAAATTACCTATAAATCAGAACAACTTTTTAATACTTCAGTGTATTTCCCTCTAGTCCCTTTTCTATGCACATTTAAATGTTTAACAAAGTTGGAAATGTACTAGATGAAGCTTTATATTACACTTCTTTCTCTTAGTTACATCATATTTCCCTCAAGCCCTTGAATATTCTTTGAAGGAAATTTTTAATGACCATATACTATTTTACCATGTTGGTGTTTCATAATTTACTTAACCATTTTGTTATTAATGGATCTTAAAGTTGTTTCTCATTTTTTTCTCCTATAAAATAGTGCAACAAATAGTTTTGAACGTAAATTTTTGACCATATATTTCTGACTATTTCTCTAGGACAGATTATAGAAGTAGAATTATAGAGTCAAAATATTTGTATATTTTTGAGGCTCTTAGTACTTTTGCTTTTACAGTTTTCTTTCCAGACTTTTGAATTTCCATTAATAGTTTGTGAAAATATCTATCTTTCCTTGTCTTTGCCAATGGTGAGCAGTATAATCTGCCTAAAGTTTTGCCAGTTTTGTTAGTGAAAACTAGGGTCTAACTTTACATTATATCTTGAAAATTGTTAGATAAAGTTGTATATCTGGCCATTTGCATCTCTTCTCTTGTGAATTGCTGGTTGTGATTATTTTAAGAGTGTCTGTATAAAGTAAAATTATAGGTATTATGTTATGAGAAATTCCCATACAAGAGCTGCTTCCTTCCCATATCTCACTGTGGCTTTCTAGATTTAGGCTCATAAATGGCTATTTTTTCCTCTTGCCAGGGCAAGAAAAACTAAAAAAACAATAATCCTATCCTTTTTTACTTTATCTGATTTCATGAAAGCTTCTGACTCACTCATTCAGATGATAGCTACTGTTAAAAGATGCTCATCAATACAAATACCTACCAAAATGTGCCACCATTTATTTTCCCTGTGGACCTTTCCAGGCAGAAATCTTTGATAATATATACATTTTCAGACCTTTTCAAGGTCAACTCAATACCCGCACAAGGTTGGGTTTTGTTCTGCTACTCCTTGACATTTCTTTTTCTGATGGTAAGTTATGTCACTAACCATCTTCCAGCAAGAAGTTAAATCAGTCGATGGACAGTAAATCTCTGCTGACTCTGAGGGAGAAGTAAAACCCACTCTGATCTAATCAAATCTAATCATCAAGCTCAAAAATGCTGCTGCGGCGGCTTTAATTTCAGTAACAGATCTTCACACAACTGTCAACATCATTACCAAAACACATCAGAAAATTGGATGAAAGTGCAACACGTAGACAATCATAATCCCCCATCATCAATCTCTAACCGTCCCCAGTTGACAATTCAGATTAGGAGGTGAGTTGGTAGGGGACACACTTTGTAAATCAACTTCACGAAAGGGTTAGATTAACCCCAGAAGTGCCTCCATGGTGTGAACTCACAGTGGCCAACTGACAATAAGGAATTAAAATGAGTGTCACAACATCTGAACAAAGTTTATGGTCTAGCTTATTTGCTAAAGGGTGACGTGACAGGAAGGAAAGAGGGAAGTTGTTGCCCATGGAAATTTGTTCAAATCACAGAGAAGAAACTTTTGATAAGCTAAAGTAAAAAGCCTTGAATGATGGTCAGTTGATAGTCACGCTGCTGGGTAAACTATGTGGGCCTTCAATTCTAGACCTTTGAAAAGAACCTTCTATGCTAAAGGTGGTAACTGAACACACTCAGGAGACTGGCAAAACAATGTCTTTGAGAATAAGTACCAAAGGAATATGAAACCTGCCAAGAGCTAGCAGAAGGGCCCCACTGCTGGACTTGCTCCTGTTAACAGGGAACTCAGAGTCAGGGTTGAGAGGACCTCAGGAAGCACCTCACTCTCACACATAGTTACTGAGCACCTAGGCTGTGTCAAGCACTGTGCTTACACTCAAGAAAACAAGGTCAGAGAGGTTAAATAATTTGTCCAAGGTCAGACAGATAGTTAAAGCCAAGACATCCACTGAGAAACTAGCATTTCAATTTTTTATGACAAGAGATAGAAAAAGAATGTTTGACGGAAATGAGTTACAGAACAAATAAATAATCCAAGACTGCCCTGGAGCCTGCCAAAAGTAGAGATTCCTTCCCCACCTCCCTAGTCGATCTGTGATCTTTTGATCACAAAGAGATGGAAATTGCAAGACACCAAGAGACAGAAGTCCATTCTGAAAGCTTCACTTTTCCTTTGTCTCCCTATCAAAAGACACATGAAGAGCGGCCACATTTCTTCTGCTTCCTTGCCTGAAAGTGGGATTTTTCCATGGTTGGAATGGTCTGGGACCTTGTACCTAGTAACGACATGGAGGGGAATATCAGAGGATGCATCCATTTCTCTTACCAGACTGGGCAAAGCTAGAGAGACATGCCAAGAACACATCCTGTCCCACCCACTTGAATGTTTTAATTTATGTCATCAGAACACACATACACACACACACACACACACACACACACACACACATGCTCTTTTGGGAAATCTAATGGCAAGATTTTTTTCCAGTCTAAGAGAATCTTAAAGAGCAAGGAAGCATGATGCCTACGTAGGATCTTTAAAGCAAAGGTTTGGTGATGGATGCTACATATTCTCTTCATTTAGATTTGCACACATCCTTGGGCAGAAGTCATGCATTCTGCTTAAGAACAAGAGACAATGGACTTTGCCTGTTAAATCTCATCAGCTTTCCATATGGTATGGAATTCCTTGTGTGGTCATGTCTAGGAATGGGGAGGGCGTCTCAGGCTGCCTGTTAGGGATTTCCTAAAGGATCTAAGTTTAATTCTCAAACTTGGGAACATGGCTCCACCACAGGGTATGACTTTTAGATAGTAAAATGGATCCTTCAATCAATTTATGAGAATATGCCATCCAAATGAATATCCCTCCCTTTTTTGAGCAGTCATCAGAGATGCCAGATGTTTACCCCAAGGCTGCTACCATTGGTCCAGGTACTTTGGGTGCTCCCTTGAGAATTTTCTTCAAATCGACACCACATTATTTGGAATAAGCACGATGGTGGCAGATCCTCCTCCCGTGAAGCTGTATTTTATTTTTGGAAACAGTCAAGAAGCCTTTTGGCATTTGTAGCCAAGCCTGGTGAATAACCAGCTGATTGAGCTGGTAATGTTGTTCTGGATCCAAACGGAAGCATGATTATAAGGACCTGTGTTCCTGTGTGGTATGGAAACAGGCTCCCAAGGTCACTGCCAGTTCAGGATGGCAGTACCATAGGACCAAGAAGATGACCTTTCAGCAGCCCTCTGTGGAGAGGACAGCAGTAATTTGGTTGGGTGATACACAGCAGGGTTCTTTGGTTGTAAGCAACAGAAATTGCCTTGTCTAATATAAGTAAGAAGGAAACGGACTGGCAGGCTATGGAGGAGCTGTCTGGTACAAAGGGGAGGACAGAGGGCCAGGTTTGTAACAGGCAGCTCCAGGAAAAGCTCAGACCCCCTGATGACTTAACTCAGGTGCTGCAGCTAAAATAACTAAATTCCGGACAACGCGTCCATCCTGCCTTGCTCTGTCCCAGAGTGGAAGCCTTGGGGGGATATGCTTAGGCTTTGTGCCTACCTCTTGTGCTCTACCCCTTGGAATCGGACGGAAGGAATTCCAGGGATCCTTTTGACTTCTGTAGAATGAGGGCAGTATTTCTGACTGCCACTTCTCCAAAACAGCCCATATAAGGGGAGAAGGGCAAAAAGGTGTTTTTAGGAAGAAGTAGTAAATGTAAGGCACAAAGAATGATAGACTGGAACCACAGGTAAGTCCTCTTATTATTTTTACTATACTTTATAATGTTCTGTATAATATTACACTTCGCTCTTTATCAACATTTTTCTCATGTTGTGAGTATCACTGGCCTCATTAGCCATCTCCAGATCCATGAGCTGGTGGAGTCTTTGTCCTTTATCTTACATTTTCTAAAAAATACACCGGTCTAGGGTCTGGTCCGTCTTCTCCAGAGACAGCCAGGGAGTGTCCCTGTCCTGCAGAGCACTCACAGACCCAGAGGGCCAGCTCAGCTCTTCCTGCTTGTGTGTCTGCCTGTCATAGCCACGTTTGGCAGCAGCATGAGGCCACACTGTGCGGCTGTCAGTTTGGATGAAGGGGATGAACTGGGGCAGGAGTGACAACAGCCTGGGTTAGCCCAGAGGTGCACTTGCCTCTGCGAAGTGCCAAGGCTCCCCATGTGGGTGCGACCAAGAAACCTAGCTACCCGGACAGACATGCTATAGCTACTACACACAGAGGGAGAGCTATGCAAGGCAGGCCCCAGCCTGCCTGCTACTGAAATAAGAGATCTTCCTTTGAACTGCCAAGATCTCTAGGAAACCTATTTGACCTCAGTGTTCCTGGTCAGCAAAAGAAAAAGAAAAAAGCGAGTGCATAGCCTCCCTACTGGGCTCCTTAGGAAGTTCTTCCAAGTCATGGCAGCAAAAGAGGGACTCAAACGCTGACCTCAGCCCCCAACATGCTGTTTCTGGAGATTCGGAGAGCCACCAGAGCTGCAGTGTAGGGGGAAGGATTGGACTCCCAGGAAAGAGGAAGTGGGAAGAGGTGATGATCTCAGCGGGGTTCATTGATTCTAAGCAACAGAAATGCACTCTGCTAATTCATATGAAAGGGAACTTGACTGGCAGGTTATGGGGAGTGAAGGCTGGAGGACCTGAGAGGAGCTGCTTGGGGTGAAATGCACTGAGGGCGGGGAGACTCAAAGAGATTTGGGGCTGCTGCAGCCTGCTACCACGCATGGGGCAATGGAGGTATAGGGCTTGGTCCCTAAGGCCCTCAGTTAGGACCCTCACAGGCCTATGGCTCAGTTTCCTAACCTGTGCAACCAAAGCAACACTTTCTTTTAGTGGTGTGATCTACCAGAGATAACGTGTAGAAACTGTGCAGCCTGCCCATTCCCGGCAGGCACACAGTAAAGGGCCGCTCCTCCTGTTTGAGATGCCAACGTTATACACAGGAGTGTCTTCCAGAATTTGAAATTTCATGGTACAGTAAATTTTCAAAACCCAAGCTTCTGAGCCCTCACACAGCATTGCCAATGCTTTATTTGGCCAACTAAGGACAGTAATAACAAAAACTTGCCTACAATATAACAATCAACATACCTTTTAACATAAAAAAGCAAGGACAAAATCTTCAGAGTTTAAAAATATCAGTCTTTTAGATAGAATATTTTTACCTTTACAACTCCATTTCAGCTCAGGAATACGTATTTGGGAACCACAGGCAGAGAGGAAAAGCTTGGGTTGTAAAGCCAAACAACCCAGGAAACCTCCCAGCTCTGCCTCTTACTAACTGCATAACCTTCAGCAAGAGACCTGCCCTTCTGGTCTCATTTTCCTCCTTTATAAACCAGAAACAATAGCACCACCTTCATGAGTGAGAATACCTGTGAAGGGCACAGGACAGATGCTCGTTAAAAGCACAGGACAGATGCTCTGCTGATGGCGGAGCCTTCCGCATTTGAGTGAGGACTGGGTCATTCCAGATTCTGAGACTCTCAGGATAGGTGCTCCTCACTTTAAAATTGGATAACCTTTCAATAAACCTATCATAAAGTGAAGAAATCGTAAGTTGAACCATTGTTAAGTCAGGGACAGTCTGTCTACTAAAAAAATGAAGAAATGCCAAAAGAGAGTTATCTAAATAATTCACATAATTTCAGGACATTCACGTTAGAAAGAAACATGAAAAAGCATATGCATATCCAAGTACAACGTCACACTCGTGAGTGTGAAGTTGGAACCTGACAGCCCCTCAGTCCCAGGGAAGGTCCCCACTGACCCCTTTCCAAGCCATCCTTCTCATGAATGACGTACTCTGAGACACTGATTTGGCTTGTTGTTCTTCTCCATGGTTCTGTTTTGTTTACTGAGGCTCATCTGGAACATTGCTCCAGGTCTCCCTAATTCTGAGCATGCAAACCTTGGAAATCTAGCTGGTATCTTTTTTGCACTGCTGGATTGCATTAGGTTTCAATAGGACTAAAATGCAGGGTGAGAAGATAAATGGGTGCTGTGGTGGGTGATTGAACCAGGGCAGTCAAGGCAACCAAGAAAGGTGAGGGGACTGTGACAGAGGCTCCTGGGCTGGTGATGCATGCATGCCAACACAAGGCTCTCTGAGACTTTTTGGAGATGAGGCGGTCCTGTGTTCACACGTGTGTATGCAAATCTGTGCACCTGTTTCTTTACAGAAATTCAAATCTCCACCTTCTTTGTTTATTGCTGTTTCCCATTAGAATAGCAGTACCAGGAAGGCAGGGACCTGTGTATCTAAGATACTTTAGTGTCTCTGGTGCTGAATCCAGGATCCAGCAAACCTTACGTACTCAGTGAATGTGTGCTGAATGAATGTGTCATAATGGAGTGTCTGCTCTACAGTTTTTCTTGGATCTAGGAAGAGAGCACCTTACTTTTGGGGGACCCATCCTTTCCCTTTCCCAGCCATACAGTTTCCTTGAACCACAGGGATAAGAATATGGTCACCAAGAATCCTTTTCTTGTAATTGGAACTTTCTGTCTGGTAGTCAGATTTATGCCCAGGACTGCTGGCAGTTTTGGTGCTAGACTCACGGAGAAAGATGCTCTGAAATAATTAAGCTGACAGATCACGGCACACATACAGGGGTGAGAGGCAGGCACACAGAAAGAGCAACCCTGGCTGTGTTTGGTTTCTGGCTCCTGTCAGTCCTGATGTTCCACTAATGTCCACATGGTTGCTTTTTTAAGGCTCAGTTGGCTAGGTCTTCAGTCATACTAGTTGTCCCTGTATATCTCCACCAGATCTTTTTATTTTTTTCTTAGTGGGAAAGGGGAATAGCAAAAGGTTAGTTTCTATTGCATCAAAAGTTCTGGCTAATCCAATTTATGAAAACACAAGAATTGACCAGAAAGTAGCAGTCAGGTATTTTCTGACAGGTGAGACTGCAGGATCTCATGATAAATGCAAAATGGGACAGCAAGAGATGATGGTGGTGGTGGTGGAGTTAGCTAATACTTGAGTATTCTTCCATACGTCAAACACAGGACCAAGTACTGTGTGCATTATTTTGTCTAACTGCTGTGATGGTTAATTTTTCATGTCACCTTGGCACAGGGTCACTGAGTGCCTCGATTAAACACTGTATCTGGGTGTGTCTGTGAAGATGCTGCCAGATGAGATTAGCATCTGAATCTGTGGGCTCACTAAAGTAGATCTGCTTTCACAATGTGAATTCACATCATCCAGTCCATTGAGAGCAAAATGCAGGCAAAGGAGTAATCTGCCCCTTATTTCCTGCTTCACTGCTGAGTTGAAACATCTGATTTCATCTTCTCTTGCCCTTGAACTGGGGTTTACATCATCAACTCTCCTGGTTCCCAGGCCTTCAGACTTAGCAGATGACATCACTAGCTTTCCTGATTCTCCAGTTTACAGATTGTGGGATCTTTCAATCTCCCTAATATCTCTCTCTCTCTCTCTCTCTCTCTCTCTCTCTCTGTCACACACATACACACAGTAGAATACATATTCTACTGTTTTTTCTCTATTTATGAACCCTTATTGAGCTGCTGCCTTAGTACTATGAAGTAGGTTATTAGTTATTATTGTTTGTACTTTATATATGAGTAAATCAAAACTCAGAAAGGATAGACAACTTGTTTTAAGGTCACAGCTAAGAAGAGGAGTTAAAAATCTCAACGGGTAACCCTCTAATTTCCCTCCTATATTTTGTGCACATTTCTTATCTCCTTTCTTTTCTCTCTTCTCCCACTCCTCTGTTCTCTCCTCTTTTATGCCTTGTCTGAAGTCTCACTTTCTTCTCCTTTCAATGATCCTTCTTGTGTACTTTTAATTCCATTTTCATGAAAATCTATAAGGATATAGCTTTAAGGCCATGGTTTCCAACTTCACTGCTGGCGTTCACTGCTTCATAATACATGGGAGGATCCTTGGAACCGTCCCTCTTACCGCTGTCTGCTTGGCTTGTTACAATATAGAAAAAGCTTGTAAATGCCATTTCAGAGCTCTATTTTGCTCACCCTCTGCCTTAAAGTTACTAATTTCTCCTGAAATGTGGTCTTTTTGTCTCTTCTTTAATATTTTTAATTATTTAAAAGGCATGAGTGATGATACTTACATTTTATGTATCACCTCTTGATTATTCAGGGGCTGATTAATTCATGGATTGCCCAACTCATGTCCTCCTTTCTACCCCCATTTTGTTTTATCATTTCATTCCTTATTAGCATTTCTTAGTAAGAATGGGCACTGGGAATGAGAAATGATTCTGGTTACAAATTATGAATTCTGATGAAAGATTTGGTTGGAAGCAGGTGAAATTATTTCCCAAAGTAAGAATTTCTTTAATCCATCAGGCATATTGATTCTCTCCGAGCTCTGTGAAGGCAGGAGTTGCTTTCATTCACAACTAACCTCCAGGGCTCAGCAAGGTGCCTGGCACATGGTAGCTTAATAAAATATAATTGTAAAATGAATGAATAAGAGCTGACTAATATAATAGGGGTAAATACACTTTCTCCTAGGTACAACATTGATTTATAGGAGACTAAGTAAAACACAGGAGAACTTATTTTAGGGTTGTAGGGTTGCAGACAACACAGAATAATAGTACTTAAAAGACTATGTCAAAAACTAACAACAGAGGGTATATAATACTAATTAAAAACAAAAATGTTACACAGCATCATGTGATCCTATTGATGGAATGAGGGAAAGAGAGATGCTGAGGTTCCTAAGATAAGGTCAGTTCAGGTAGATTTCTCCTGTTATATCATTAAATAAACATAAGCACTCTCGATACACTAACAGTTGAGCACTTAGTATGTGTCAGGTGCTGTGCTAAGCAATTTGTGTGCCTTATCTCATTTGTCTTCACCACAACTTAGGAAGTACTATTATCTGATAGCCATCAGAAAGTTACCAGAGTTCCTTGAAAAATTTTCAGTTCTCTGGCTTTTTGAACCAAGAATGAACTTGTCTTCTTTTTCTATCTAGCTTTTAAATTAAAGATTTATTTTCCCATGAAATGTTAGATGTGTTCAAAAGATTGACTTAGATTTTAGATATGCCTTGGAATCTTTGAGATATCTGTTATTTCACTAGCTCTTGCCTTTTGACATTAATGAATTGTCTGGAAAGGAAACTTTTATAATGAGACTTGTCATACTTTTCAAAGTCTTTTTAACTTGTGGAAACAAATGATTTGCATGTGAGGGGCAGCAGGGGAGGGGCAGCAGGACGACCTGTTCCACAGACCCCTAGTGCTGTCCAGGAGTCTGGTGCTGAAATGGCTTGGCTGAGGCCTTCCCAGGAAAACCACAAGAAGCAATAGCTAATGGAGTTGGAAATATGCTGTGTGCACTCTAGGCTGATACAGTCACAGCTCCTACAGTAAGGAACCAACTTCAAAAGATCCTGGAGGAACTAGAATTACAACCCATCTTCTGTGGAGGGGGTTGAGGGAAATAGCTAGCTATCTCCTTCCTCCTCTTTCTATATTTTGCTTTCAGCTTAGAAGGAAGGATAAGTACAACAGTTACTGATGGAAATATAGATGTTCAAAAATACAAAGCTAATTATAAAAGAATATGGAAGTTCTTTAAAAAATTAAAAATAGAACTACCATGTGATCTAGCAATTCAACTACTGGGTATACATCCAAAGGAAATGAAATCAGTATGTTGGAAAAATATCTGCATTCTGGTGTTCACTGGTGCTTTATTCATAACAGTCAAGATATGGAATCAACCTAAGTGTCCACCAATGGGCAAATAAAATGTGAAATATCTACACAATGAAATATTATTCAGCCTTAATAACAAAGAAAATCTTGTAATTTGTGGCAACATGGGTGAGCCTGAAAGCTATTATGCTAAGTGAAACAAGCCATGCACTGAGAAAAACACCACATGATCTTGTCTATGTGGGGAATGGGAATACATTGAGCTTAGGAAAGCAGAGAGTAGAATGGTGGTTACTAGGGCTGGTGGGGGGAGGTTGGGAGATGATGGTCAAAGGATACAAAATTTCACTTTGATGGAGGAATAAGTTCAAGAGATCTTTTGCATACCATGGTAACTATAATTAATAACAATGTATTGTATTCCTGAAAATTTCTAAGACATACATCCTCTCACCATGAAAAGTAAGGTAATGCATATGTTGATTAACTGAAATTAGATACTCTGTAATATATACATATTTCAAAACATCCTATTGTACATAATACATATGATTTTATTTTTCAATTAAAACAAAAACAGAAATAAGGTTGTCATTGTACAACCAGTTAAAAGTATAGCTTGGAGAACTTCACTACTTCTCTGAGTTGTAGACAAGAAAAAGGAAGAACCAGGACTGTAGGCTCTATGATATTGTCAGTCCCTTGTGACTACTCAGTCAACAAATAATTACTGTGCTTTAATGAAAGGAAAATGAACACAGGGACTCTGGCTGCAATTGCAAAAGATCAAACCCAAGACATCATAGAGAAATTCCATGGAGGGAGGAAAAAGCTGTATTACTACAACTTCAAATGAAATTCACTATTTATGAGAAACTGGAATATTCACTGGGGACATGAACCTGATAAGTGCACTGAACACGAATGAGTGTTTCCTCTCTAGTGCATGTAACATTCTGCTCTATTATTTTCATATGTCTGTTATCTCTGTTCTGAGTAAGATGGCTTGAAGGAAAGCATCATATGCTTGTATCTGCCAAACCACTGAGCACGTAGCTATGCGTGCGGCAGGATGGCATATAGGATTTGTTTACTGAGTTGATTGATGTTGCTCTCAGGGCTAAGTTCCTTGAATCAATCACTTTTCTCAGTGTAGCTAATGTTTATTATTTTCATTAGTCCCCTTACCTAAGAGCTTTATCCATCCGTAAGACACCTGCCTATTTCATTTCATTGAACACCAACGATGTGCTAAGCATGGTCAGTGCACAGATGAAAAAGATAAAATTCCTGCCTTTAGGAGTCTACAATCTAATGTGAGAAGAGAAATCTTAAAAAGAATTATTGATCAGAATGCATTGCTTAATTAAATAACATTGTGAATTTTGGGGTTTGTGTTTCTTTTTAAATCTACTTCAGCAGGAAAAATTCTTTCAGAAACATAAATTCATATTGATCACAGATTATCAACTATTATATATATATTTTTAAGACCCTTCCCTCCAACTAAATAGTTATAGTATCTCCTTTGGGACTACATATGGTTATGTTCTAATTTGTGACACAGCATCAGATAAGAGGCTTTCTCTGGCTTGCAAAGAGATGGTCTTTGTCTGATTTACAAGCTGTGAGTTTTGGTAATACATGAGAAAAGTGGTTCTAGAAAAAGAAAGGTGAGGAGGGCTTACTGGGGATACACAAAGGTATTTCAAATCTGAAAGGGAGTTGCAGGCAACCTATAGGTATGGGGATTTTCAGGGACAGGCCCCAAGGCTTTGATTGCCTCCAGAATTCTCTGGGTGTCTCTTCATTATCCCAAATTCCTCCCAGAGTCAGGGGATGGGGCAAATGGTAGTTGTGTTATACCCTGACAACCTGTGATCTAAGGACAAAGAGGAGATTTCTTTCTTATATTTAAAAAATATAAATACTTACAAGTTTATATTTAAACTCAGATCAAGACACTGGACAGTCTTAGATAATAGGAAACCTTATAATGCATGCACTCACATAAATCCTTGGTTGGCAAAGTCAACACTAACGACACTGGCAGTACCCTTAATGACAACAGACTCTGACCCTGACTGTCCATGCTTTTCCATGAATACCCAGTCAGAGAGTCTGATGTTGTACAATTCTTTCAGTTTTTCAAGAAGCGAGTTCAAACATGTCTGAACAGCTAAGGAACAAAATCCCTTAAACAGTACTTCCTTTAGCTGCATATACCCTCTCATGTCTTCTTGTAATAGAAAGAACACATGCTTTGGGGATGCTAAATCTGTTGATAGCACAGAATTTCTATTTCCATATATATGCATACCTCTAAAGAATCTTACCAGTACAGAACATGTAATTCCCACATAAAACATATTTTTAGTGTATTACTAGGTTCATAAATTTAAGAACCACCCTATCCCAAGAATAACCCTATGCCATAGAAAAGTGAGCTGAACTTAGATTAGGAAAAAAACCCCAGGAAATAGTCATGTGAAGAGTACTACTAACCTCTCAGCTGGTGGCAAGGTAAAGATGCTGAGCGCTAGAATCTTACATTAAACCCTTGGAAAGCACTAGCATGTTCCAAGGTCAGTAGGACCTATGACCCTTGATAACGGCAAATACAAATTCTCTTTAGTAAATGGTATCTTCCTTTGGGCCTATAGAACCCCCACATTTTAAAATCAGGCAAATATAAGAAGTCAATTAAACAGCAATGAAAACTACTAAGTAAGAACACACATAATCTCCCAAATATTGAAGGTAGTAGAATTATAAATATATAAATATGTATAAAATGTTTAAAGAAAGAAATATGAAATCACAAAAGTAAATAAGCAATAAGACTCTAAAAGAAATTATTAGGGAGCTCTGAAAAAGGACCATATGAAACTCCTAGAAATGAAAAGATTTTTGAAATGAAGAGTCAGTAGTTTAGATGCAGCAGTTCAGTTTAGAATTAGTAAACTGGAAGTTGTACCTAGAAAAATATCCAGAATGCAGCATCACGGAGTGAGAAGTTAATAGATTGGAAAACTGGAACAAAAAAACCTGACATCTCTAGTTGAGCCCCAAAAGGACCAAGAAGAGAGAAGAAAGGAAAGACTTTGAAAAAGATGATGGTTGAGAACTATTCAGAAATGATAACTGCTCAAGATTCAGGAAATACAAGCTGAGTTAAACAAAAGAGAGATCCTTAAGTATACATATGGTAGGAAAACTGAAAAGTTCAAAAGATGAAAAATAGGGAAAGGAGACATCACCTAAAAGGCATGTCATTACTAAAAATAGGCATGTCAAAATAAGCAGTCAAGAGACAATAGAATAACAGCTGTCAACCTAGTAAATGATCTTGAAAGTATGGGGTGCAAAAAAGAATTTGTAGATTAAACAAAAACTGAGAGTTTACTGGCATTCAGTAAAAGTGCATCTAAAGGAGGTAAATCAAGAAGAAAAATTATTACAGATCTTTTTAAGATGCAAGAAAGAAAGACGAACAAATAAAATACTAAAAGTTGATGTAAATATTAAAAATGCTCTTTATATAATAACAATGACCATGTCACCAACAACTGGTAGGGTTAACAAAGGGCCAGACTAAAATACTGTATGTATGCCAGGAGCGCATATGCAGAGTTCAAGCGTGCCACAGTCCCTATATTGTTGTAGAAAGAAGTTAAGACCGTTTTAGAGTTTGTCAAGCTACAGGTATCATAAAATTTTAAAGTAAATTAAAGAAAAGACAGAAGTGGAGGTTAGAAGCCAGGCCTGGTGTCATAAAACTATAATCCCTGCTATTTGAGAGGCTGAGGCAGGAAAATAGTGAGTTCTAAGCCAGCCTGGGCAACTCAGTGAGAATTTGTCACAAAATAAAAAGGGGCGTGAATATATCTGCTTGCTCCAATCCCTAGTACCCTCCCTCTCCACTCACTCTCCTCACCACTGATACACAACATCTGACACTGCAACTTAAAGGAGAAGAAGTTTATTTTGGCTCATGGGTACAGTCCATGGTTGGCCAGCTCCGGGGCAGAAACTGCATGGCAGAGGGGCACAGAGGAGGAAGGCTGCTCGTATCATGGTGGTAAGGAATAAGACAGAGGCAAGGAGCAGTGGAAGGAAATATACCCCACCCCAGTGACCCACCTGTTCCCCCCAGATCCCACGTTCCAACAGCACAATCGACTGATGAACTCACCAGCAATTCAGCCCTCTGATGATTACAATGTTCCCAGGATTCACTCACTTTCCACAAGCCCCTTCTTTGAGCACATGAGGCTTTTGAGGGACATTTTCCATCTATATCAAACACCCCTGACCTATGCACAAAGTAGAGGAAATAAACCCCAAATCAACAGAGACAAATAAACGAGACCTAGGAAACATGAACTTTCCCCATCCTCAACTTAAAAAGCCCTTCAATTAATCAATTTTTTAAAAGTAAGCAAATAAAAGAGGAAAGAGAGAAAATGAAAAGTAGCATTGAAAACATATAAAATTTAAAAGATAGTAGAAACAAGTTAAACATATCGGTGTTTGCAATAAATGGAAGTGGACTAAACAGCAATAGGAAAGATATGTCAAATAGTTGAAAAACTTATTTTGCATATAAGAAACACACATAAAACATAAATATTTTGAAAAGTTCCAAATAAAACTAAGACAAAGATATATGTGGCTTGTTACTCAGTTTTCTACCCCAGTAACAAATATCTGAGATAAGTAGTTTATAAGGAGGAAGATTCACTTTGGCTTGCAGTTTTGGTAGTTTCATCCATGGTGGGTTAGCCCATTGCTTTGGGGCCTGTGGCAAAGTGGTACATCATGATGGAAGTGTCACCTCAAGTTCAGGACATGACAAAAAGAGGGAGAAGAGGAAGAAGTAGCTGGGTCCATTCGAGGGCACACACCCTAAGAGTGGGGGACCACTAAACCTCACTTCCTACAGTTCTCATTACTTCCCAGAGGTGCCAAGCAGGAAACCAGCCCTTTAACACAGGGCCCTTACGAGACACTGCTAATCCAAATGACAGAACCTGGCAACATTAACCAAAAGAAAGTCAGATAACTATAATATCAGACCAAAAGTATAATTAGGGATGGATGAGGACTTCATAAAAATAATAGATCCACTCACCAGGAAAATACACAAATTCTAAAGTTACACTTAATAAATAAGTCTCAAGATTTATAATACAAAATTGACAGAATCAGAGAAACAAACGCACCAGCACAGTAGGGTATTACAAAACACTTTTTGGTTATTAACAAGCCAAGCTGGAAATTTTAATAAAGATTATTATTTGAATAACACATTAACAAGCTTAATTTAATGGGGCTATATAAACTAGTATTTCCATTTTTTTGCTAACTCCATGACTCTATGCAGATCTCTGAACGTTGGTTACCGCATCTACAAAGTATGGGCAGCGCTACGTAAGGTGTTTTCCCCCAACCTTAGGCATCACCAGCAATAAAACTAACCATTATTGTATGTATTTCTAGGCAAGGGAAAACTGTGCCACTTCAATGCAAGCTGCCAACGGAAAGTCACATTTCAGTTTTGGAGGTATTACAGTGTAGAAAACTTTGTAATTTAGAGTCAGTGCAGTGCTGCTTACCATATGAACCGCTGTGATTACAATGAGAAGATGTAAGTAAACCAACACACACATGTTACTTCTGCTCTCCATCCCTTCAAAACCCTACTCTGCAGGCAGGTGAAGATAGACCAGGGAGATCCTGGTAAAATTTGGGAGTGGGAATGTTTGCTTGTAGCTTCTTCACACTCTCTTGGAGTTTTCTAGATACCTGTACCTCAAAAGTAACTCTTTCTCAGAGGGAAAATTAAGTCAGAGCTCTAAAATCCTAGTAAGAAGGCCATAAAGCCACCCACTCCCCAGTCAGTGGGACTGCTGGAGACTGGATGTGCAAGGGAACTTATAGGAGAGGGACACTGGGATCGCAACCTGTCCCCCAAAGTTTAAGTGCTCAGAGTGCTCAGGACAAAAGTGGCTGTGCTGGGAAGCCACATGGGGAGAGGCCTCGTGCTGCTTGCCTAAGCCCGTGCCTGTCAGCTGCAGGGGAGTCCAAGGCACTGAGCAGGCCGCTGTAGGCTGTAGCCGTCACTTTAACAAATGGGGGGAGAGAGGATTCAGGGAAGGGAAGAGAGACAGGGTGCACAGAGACTTTCTGAATGGATGAAAAATTCACATTACTAAAAGTAGCTGTGCCATTTTCAGCAGAGGCAATTTTAGTGTCTTAATTATATTACTATTTTTGAAGGGCTTTTTATAAAAAAAAACTTACTTCTTTGTGAAAATCTGGGAGGTTTTTGGTTGAAATGTCTTTTAAAAAATAAATTTAAAGGCAAACAAATGACAATAAATAAGCTTAAAATTGTCCTTGACTTGGAGAGGTCTTTGACCTCTTGGGCTACCCGTCCTTCTGAGGCTGCCGAACTGCCAGGCCTTTGTGAGTCCCATCCACAAGTGCTCTGGGTGATCTTGGCTCCCAGGAGCTCGTGCGTCTTGTGGGGAGCACTGGTCTCTTAGGGTCTCACCCAGTTTGAGTCTGTCTCACCCAGCACAGAGAGTTTTAAAGGCTCTGAATTCCCTCTCCCTACCTTCAACCACCCTTAGCGCTGGGTGTCTAACAGTGAGTGGCTGGGTGAATTAATTTGGATGGTCACCAAGAAAGAAAGTGTGTTTTCAGGAATTCTTTTCAAAACTTTTCCTATGACAATGTACTGCTGTTGATTTTTTTAAAAATACATTTGTTGGTGACATATATTTTATTGTTTGAAATTATAAAAATAATACTGGTAAAATACGCTGGAGTAGGCCATCAACTCACTGAAAAATGGCATCGGGCCCTTGACCTTTTACATATTTGTTTCCTGACTCCTATGACAAATCAAGACAAACCTAAAGGTTTAAAGCAATACAAATGAGTATCTTATGGGTCTGTATGTCAGAAGGCTGACCTCGGTCTCACTGGGCAGAAATCAGGCTGTTGGCGGAAGGCTCCTTTCCCTTCTGGAGGGTCTAGGGCTAGCTCTGCTCCTCCTTTTCTAGCCTCTAGAGCCACCATAATTTTTGGCTCTGGGTCCTTCCTTCCATTTTTGATGCCAAGAATGGAGAGTTAGGAATCATTTCACATGGAATCACCTCAGCTCCTCTTTTGCTTTTCTTCTTCCACATTTACAACACTGAACACTGTGGTCATACCTGGGCAATTTAGATGACTCAGAATAATCTCCAACCTCACGGTCCTTAATTTGATCACGAATGCAAAGTCCCTTTTGGCATGTAAGATAACATATCCATGAGTTTTAGGATTATCTTGGGCTTCTTTGGGAGGTCATTATTCTAGCACACCTATTGAAACCCTTTCTGTGTGTTTGTCTGGGGTAAAGAGGACATCAAAGCCTTAGACCTTTGAGGTGGTCAGGAGAGTCTGTAACAGAGTGGGGAGGTGGCAGTTCTGCCTCTTGTTCCTGGCTGCCCAGGGCTGGGGAGAAGGAGGTATACTTGTAGCAATGAGGCAGCTCCGGTAAGCCTGCATGCACTACCGAGTGACCTTTTTAGAAACGTGTTAAGAATGGGTTAAAAAAGCCTGGCTTCTGCTCCAAGCTCACAAGCTTCTGCTTGTGTCTTGTTAGTATTCAAAATCAGGGACAGTCCATGCTGCACCACAGCAGAAGAACTGGTAACTACAATCTTTCTTCCATGATACTGATGACAATGAATGTCAGGGTTAAGGGTGACCCATTTAAGAAATATATTTTCGCAGAGAAGGCTTCAGGAGAAGTCATTTTTGCAGTTTGAATTAGAAAGTATTGAAGTTTTTCTTTTTTTTCCCCCAGCAGCAGCTTCTTTTGCAGGGACAGAATAGTTTCCTTTTTTCTTCTTTCTTAGAGCTGTTAAATCTAAATTGATAAAGTTCAGGCCCTGGAACATAAGTGACTGTATACATAGTAGGTGCTCAAATAGCTGTTAAACTGACTAATCCCAAGCTTACCTTATATTTTTAAGCTTTGAATAAACAGAAAAAGATTGAAACTGGAAGCAATTTGGAGATATCTATTAAGATAAAAAACATGCATATATACTTGATCCAACCTTTCCACTTGTTGGCATCTATTCTAGAGAAAACTTCATGTATATGTGAGGATGTGCATGAAGTACTGTAATATTTGCAACGGTCACAGATTTGAAACAGCTTGAGTGGCGCATGAAGAATGGCAGAATGCACATGATACATCCACACCGAGCAACCCCTTTAAAAAGCCAGATCTGCACATCTGAACGTATTATACAGTGAAAAACAAGTAGGATAATACATCAGTGTGATTCCTCCAAAATTATATGACAAGCATATATAGACCATAGAAATGTATGTAACAGAATCTTTCTGTATATCTCTGTATCTATCTACTTACCTACCTGTCTATAATATAGTGATTTTTGGAAGCACAAAAACCAAGCTTGAAACAGTTACTGAGAGGGGATTAGGATGGGCTTGGGAGTTGGGAAAAGTGGATTTTTACCTTCATTTACATTGTATAATTTTTTTCTTTGGCAGCAAAACATATTTAAGTGTACCAAAAGGTAAAATATATTTTAAGTTGAAAAACAAAGAGAAACTCAATGAAGGTCACATTTTAGGATGCTATCAAAAGTGATGATCAAATCTATTAAAATGTTACAGTTTACAAAGCAACAAGACTGAAAGTAAAAAATATTTACCCCTATTTTGTTAAAAGCATGTGTATATATGTGTAGGGACACATATAAATATGCATAGTATTACAATATACACATCAAGCTTACCTACTATACCTGTATACTACATGTATCCATCTATATTTATAATAAGCATAAATGCTACTGCCTTGATTAAATCATGGATAAATGTCCCACTCTTTATCACTGCTTTTATTATATTCAATAGCAAATATATCTCCTATATGATCATGATTAATCCAGTAACTGAATGCAGTTTGTTTTTTAAATAATTCAATTAACTTTAGTCAATTAACAAAGCTTCTGGACATAGTTGCAAAATTAAGAAAAAAATAAAACACTGCTTTACAATAGGTAGCATCTCTTTAAATAAAAACTTCCCAAGTGTGAAGAATGCTTATCAAATGAATGTTCTTTGTGTAGAAAAACTGATCTAAATAGTGATTTAAATTTTACAACCACTACAGTCTCTCCCTTTGAGCAAACTCCTGTTGGACACTGAAAGGGCAGGGGGGTTATCTCAGACCCCCGGGGATATTCCAGGAAACAAAAGCGACTGTAAAGGAATTGTACAGGATTGTCAACAACAGGCATTCCTTTCCAGACTCTGTGAGACTGTAGATTGGGTGTTTAGTTGTACCAAGAAAAGGGGAAGCCGCTGGGCTTTCCATTTACCCAGGGAACCAGTCCTGAAATCCTCAATGGTCTGTGCGTGTGCAGCCGTCTCTGAGGGTGATCAAATCCTCCCCTGGCCCTGTGGGGAGGCGGTGGTGCACGCAGAGGCAATCATGCACCTGCCGGTTAACAGATAAGTCCTCCGTATGCGGAGGCACTCGCCCAGCTGTGGCAGAGGAGACACAGCCGGCCAGTTCCCTCCCCCATCCCCACAGAACAAAGGGCGGTCATTTTCTGCTCCTCCCAGAGTCAGAGGCACGCACTCACCTTCCATCACAATTAACTCAAGAATCCGAAACACAACATGAACCCACCCGCAACATGCTCAGAATCAATGTCGTCAATATCCAGAACAAGGGTACCAAAAAAGCAAAACAAAACAAACCTATTCAAAGAGTAAATACTCAAAGCAACAGGACTGGAGTCAGACACACTACAAGGTCAAGGAATTCAAGGCAAGTTCAAGTACTGGAAGCCTTATAAACTGGAGAGCTGCCCATTATCCCAGAGGTAGAAAAGTAAATGCCTTCAGGGGCCAGGTAATGGAAAGATCTATAAGATAATGGAGAGCAGGCCTGTCCAGAGCAGGACCGCAGGTGCCCTGGGTAAAGGCATTCAAATTCAATTTTTAAAATTTCAACTCCTGCTACATGATTCTTAGAGTCTACGAATCAAACAGAGAAGGAAACAGAGTTAAATATGGATGTAGGGCAGATGAAACAGACTACAAGTCAAAATCAGACCTGTTGACAGAAGCCCAGGTGGGATGAAAGGCAAGGCAGTGATTCTAGCTGTCATTATTCGAAAAGATGGTGACCACATGCTACTGCTTCAAAGGCAATAGCACAGAAAAAGCTAGAAGAAATGGCTGATTAAACTCTAATATAATGGATTTGGATTAGTCAAATTGGTTTGACATAACTTTAACCACTGCTATGGGCTGCAAAACGATCATACACATTCCCTGGGACGCTCTTAGTGTCCAAGTACTATAGGTGTGGCCTTATTGGAAGGCAAGAGGTGGACCAAATGACCTCCCAAGGTCCTGATTTAAATATGTCAACTCCTGGTTATCTGGCTGAAAGGAAAAGACAGTGACAAATCATCCTAAGCTCAAGATAATAAAAAGTTATATTTGCCTTTGGAATGTATTTTTGTACTTAAATTAGAATGTGTCTTTCTGACACTCTCTCACAAAGGTTCACAACAGCCACACACACACACACACACACACACACACACACACACAAAACCAAAAAATAAAAAACCAAAAAACCCTGGCCTGGAGCTCGGAGGCTGCCCAATCTGCCATACTGCCCTCCGTGTAGCTCACCCTTTGCTGGAAGTAAGCAACAAATACATCTTTCAAAATAGCACACAGCGTCCCAAGCTTTCTCAGACAGAGGCTCTCTGTCACAACCCCCTCCCGGGGTCTTTCTGAGTGGTTGATCCAGGGTCAGGACCCTGGATGGTTGGGTTGTGGTCCCATAGGTCAACTCCAGTGTCCTACAGGACCAATGGTAAGCAGCAAGCTAGTCAAGGTTTAGACATCGTTCTAAGCTAATATAATGGTCTAGCTTCTCTACCACAAAGGACACACAAGCAAATTTCCTGAGTTCCTTGGAAGAGAAAGAGGAAAAGACTTCTTGACAGAGAAAGATGAAATGCATGCCAAGGGCTTGGAAAGGAAGAAGCCACAGGCTCAGGAAACACAGGTGCAGACAAAGCCCTGCATATCAGAGGAGGGAAGGGAGGGAGGCCGGCGCTTGAAGATACCTTTAGATTAGGGTTCCAGTAATCGACCTCAGCAATGGATCTACCTAAAGCATTGCCTTTGACCTGGGAAGGACAAGGAATCACTGAAAATTCTGCCACCCAATGATTCTGCTTCTTCCCAAACAGCCCCAGGTCAGAACCAGCCTGGGGACAAGAATTTTTTTTTTGTTAAGTTGGTTCTTTGCTGTTGAGAGATGGACAGCGAGGGGGTGGCACAGCCCACGCCCTCTGTTTCAGGGTGTCTCAGAGAGATATCACAAGGGGCAGAATGGTGCAGAAAGAACACAGCTAAGCTGCAAACAGCGCTGTGTCTTCCTCAGGGACTGTGCTCAGCTCTGCATGCCTTTCCTCACCTCCCTCTGGAGCCTGGGAGAAGAGTGAGCAGCAGAGCAGGACAGAAACAAAGATCTCTTGAAGTGACCAGGAGAGGGAGTGCTGGGCTGTGGGAACCAGAGCTACTGTTTGGTGTGGGGTGTGCAAGCCATTGAGACCAGAGATGCCTTTACTTTGGGGACAGGGAGACTTTGAGTGATGGGCCTGGAGGCTCCTGCCAAGTGTTCCAGAAAGAGAGGGAAAGAGGATGAAAGGACTTTCTGTTCACGTCTCAGATCTTGATTTTGCGGAAATACAAGAGTGTGCCATCATCTGAAATGAAAAAAGAGCATGGCGGTAGTCACTGAGTCAGGCAGGATGGCTGCCTCAGTGTTCTCTGTCCCTGTCTCCTACCAAGGGACGCTGGGGTCACCCAGCAGAAAGTGGGGCCAAGCAGAACATCTCAGAAGTACATCAGAGTCCTCTAACCAGAGACTCTGGCAGGGTGGCTCATGGCTCTGGGCATCAGGCTGGCCATGGACGTGGCCAGGAGGGCGTCTCTCTGACTTGGAGAGAGCCTGGGCAGCCGCAGAGCTGAGCACAGGCCAGTAGCGGCTCACAGCACTCCCCAGCTCCCTGCGGGTAGAAAGGATCGCTACGGTTACTCCTATTTTCCTTGTCATATTCTTTTCTTTAGTTCTTTCTTCTAAGACCCCCAAGTGGAACTGTCCAATCTAAATCTGGCTATTTAATTAAAATTAAATCAAATTAGAAATTCAGTTCCTTGCTCAAACTAGCCATAGTTCAAATGCTTAATAGCCATATGCGGCTAGTGGGCACTACACCAGCATAGAACGTTTATGTCATCACAGAAAGTTCTACTGGATGGCACTCCAATCCTGACTTTCTAGAAGGTCTAGAATTAGTACCACTCCTCTTCACAAGGTAGAAGAAATGAATAACGAAAGAAGAAAGGCGCTTTATAAAGCATCTTTTGAAAACATCATTGCCATAGCCCCTTACAACTGCCCTGTGAGGTAGTCATAGCAGGTTTCAATACACCCATTTTACAGATGAGGAAAGTTGGTATGTGGCATTAAATGAGTTGCACGAGGTCCACAACTATTGGGTTTTATATATAGTTAAATCAATACCAGGTCTTCCAGTTCCAAGGTCAACAATTTTATTGTTACAGGCAATTGCTACAGATAATATTATCTGCCCAGCACTTTATTCAGTGCTGGTATGTAAGCTCAGCTTCCCAGAATAAGGTCAACAAGCCCCTGTAGTATTTTTATTGATTGATTTTTGAAGTGATAAGCAAACTGTGTATAGTGTAGTCTGGCAGCACTAGAATTAGGACCCCTTGAGGTTCAAATCCTGAATCATCCACTTACTCTGTTTGACAGAGAGCAAGCTGCTTACTGTCTCTGCCCTCCATCTCTTTTTCGCTAAATGGGGGTGACAGCATTATCAGGAGGATGAAATAAGATGATAGATATGAAATAAGTTGATATCAGTGCTTGGCACATATTAGAGCTTAATAAATAATAATTATCAATGGTAACTGGCAGAATTTACAATGCCTTGTCATGTGTGATAGCCTGTTTAAATGCTGGAACAAGTCATTATTATATAAAAGACACTATCCTCTTTTAAATATGATATATCTGAATCTCAGGGCAGAAGGAACTGTCTCGAGGTCATAAACAGGGAAGTTGTACATCGAGACATGAGCTCAACCTATGTAAACACCACGGTGATGCTTTTCTTGCTTTTTCAGGAGAGAAAGAAGCAGTGGGAACCAAGGAATGATTAGAGGAGGCTTAACTAACTCTCTGATTCCCATCTTTCCTTCTTCTTTTCAATGAGCAATTAATAACTTCTTAATCTCACATAAAGTGCTGTGCAAAGGCAGAATCAAGCATCTCCTGGTACAATTATCACCATTAGCCTCGCTCACCTACAGCCCCTCTGGAAAAAAAATAACACCTGCATAACCAAGCAGGCTTAAATGTGGCAAGAGGGCCTTAAACCCCTGAAACGTCTATGGATCAGAAAATCTTCCAAACTGCCGGCCTTCCCAACTTCCTGCTGTGGCAAAGAGCAACACCACAGCATCCCAGAATCTGGCCAAGGTGCCAGGCTTTGGCTGAGTACCACTGACCAACGAATAAACCAAGTATTGTCACAAGTCCCTGGGTTTTGGAGTTGTCACCTAAGTGTGTTACAAGAAGCCAATTACCGTATCTGTCAAACTTAGAGCTGAGAGGAACTCACCCTGCCACGACGATCTCGAAGTCCCCATCGTGGTCCACATCAGTAACTGCCACACCATAGTTGAGTTGAGTGGGGTTGCTGTCATAGTCGGGAGGCAGAACCGAGTTGGTGACTGCAATAAACATGGGTTCGGCCCGCTGGGACCCCTCAGTGGGAGGCAGAAACCACAGCAGCAGCAGAAGCGGTAACATCCTCAACACCTGAAACCAGAAGTTACAAATGTTGCTGAAAATCCCATCGCTAAAGCAGCCAGGCAAATCCAATCCCATCTAAGCCCCAAAGTTCCTTTTTCCCTTGTCATGGGGCTTGGCAATCCTTAGGCTACCCTGATCGCCCCCTTTAAAAGTGCAACCTGCCCCATCTCCACAGACCACCTTCATCCCTCTCTGCTGTCCTTTCTCTATAGCACCCGGCACTGCGTAACATAAAACATAATTCAGTTATTTATTGCACTTATTTACCACCAGTTTTCTTCTGCTAGAATATAAGCTCCACTTGGGCAAGTATCTTTGTCTATTTTATTCACGGGTATACACCAAGCCATAAACAGGCTACGTAACAGGTACTCAATATATGTGGGAGGAAGCATGGAAAGAAAAAAGAAAAGGAAGGAAAGAAGGGAAAGAGGGAGGGAGGAAGGAAAGAAGGAAGAAAGGCAGAAAGGAAAGAAGACAGGATAGAGTGTGTACAGTCTCCCATGCAACATCAGAAAGGTTGGAAAAGTGCGGAAAGTAACATCTCCAACAGCGCAGAGGTGGGGAGTGAGACAGCCTATGAGTCTGCAGGTATAGAACCACAGAGGTGGTGAAGGATTGTCCTCCTGTGGAACCTACCCCAGAGGTGGCCCTGGGGGAATCTGGGACTTGGCAGATTCCCCAAGCCAAGATTGCTTCCTACGGCAGCTGGCCATTGCCTCCAGACCAAGAAGCAGTGAGTCAGGGGATACATTCCAGCAAGGTCTGGCCAGCAGCACATCATTCACTTGGAGAAATTAAACCATTGCTTGCGTGTTTTATTATAAATTAATTATGCATAATGCATTGTATAATTCATTATTATATCTGTAACATAACTCAGGGTGTTGGCCAGGCAGCCTGGGGCTACAGGAGCCGTGGCACTCACCCAGGAGACAGCTGGGAATGGCCAGTGAGGTGGGAGGGCCCCGCCCTCTCTGGCTGTGGGCAAGGGAAACACTTAGAATGCAGCAGATGGTGCCAACCTGAAACTGCCCCCAGGCACTGGTGGCGTAGAATCAACCCCTGTGGAGTGCTCTGAAGGTTCACTGCTACAAGGACCCCAAATCCTGTGCAGGTCTAGGCCTGTATCCAATCCCACCTAGGCTCAGAAGTTGCTCTCTCCTTCTCATGGAGCTTGACAACCCTTAGACTTCCCTGACCACCTCTTTAAGGCTGCAGTCCTGGTAGGCCACGAGGGACCTTCCTCGCATCACCAAGCAGCAAACCTCTTCCTGATGGAACTTTTGCTGCTGTCTCATCAGTGCATCTGGCAGCTGAGAGCAAGGCTGAGTGAGGCTAACGTTTGAATGTGGAAGCACGAAGATCTGAAGACTGTCTCCCATACAGAGACAGGTGCTCCTGCCAGAACATGAGCTGGCTCCAGGTCAAGAGCCCCGAGACCACGACGAGGGGCCCAGGCACTGCCTTCGGTCTCTCCGGAGCAGCAGCCTGCCTGATGCCTGCTGGACAGGCTGGTGAAAGGCACGGGCGCAGGCTCCAATCGCAGGGCAAACTACCTGAGTGGGCCTTCCTGGTAAGGATGCTCCTGTAGTGTGTCCACAGGGCTCAAGCTGGGAGTTGTACTAGCAGACTGAGGCTATTCCAAACTACAGAGGCATCAGAATGAGACAGTATCTTCCCTGTGGCTGTCTAATCACTAAAGACAAATGCATCGCTGTAAGAGCTCTGCAGTGTGGCCGAAGTTTGACAGGATCAAGGAAACTCATAATTGGATAATAAGCAGCGGGAGTTGGGGTAGGAAGATAAAGGGTATTTAGTAACCATTGTAGACACGATGAAATGCAGCGCAAATCTGAAGATCACTGGACTTTTCAGGATATGACCTCTACTGGAGGAACAGTAAATGAGTTTAGCTTGAGAGCCAAATCCAATTGATTGGCAGTGGCTGGAAAGAGTGATCAGCTTACAACACCTGCAATGGGCGTGGAAGTGAAAGCGGCGCTGGGCATGCCTTCGAGAAGCAAGGTAATTCCTCCGGGCATCACAGCTGCAACCCAAGTCACTGACCTAGGGACTGCGTCCTGTTGCGGTAATGTGAGCCTAACTGGTAGAAATTTCCTAAGGGAGGTCATGAGGGACAAAAACTATGACCCAGCCTCTTGATTTTTACCTTTTCTCTGAAAAAAATAGAACTATTAACTAAAGGAATCAGGTAGGGGAAAAAAAAGAAGCTACTCTTACTCATTTCCAAATAAATACCCTAAAATAGATAACTAAAAAACTAAGTACTTGTGTTCTTGAACAAGTATTTTGCTTGGTGATCTTGAACAAGTCACTGCCTCTTTAGATCCTAGCCTGCTCCTCCAAAATTAAACTTTGGGAGGAGATCTCTAAAAGTCTTTGCTGACACTAAAGTTTTGTGATGGATTAAAGGATTGTTCGAGAAGCAGGTTTTCAGAAGTCTCTCCCTACTTCTATACTGGCTTTTATATGGCTTTCCTTTCTAGCATATTAAGTATTTTGAACACAATAGCTTTCCAGGACAGTCCTAGCAGTACCCTCAAAGGGGCCAACGCTACTGAGAGACATGTCAACATTTGTGTGAGTCCTGAATTCACTCAGCATGAGTAGACCAGTGAACAGCCTCTCCTGGGGAAGTGGGGAGGGCGATTGTGTTCTTTACATTTCATTCCCCTGCCATGCCTATGCACCCCATGGACCCACCAGGGCACTTGGTTCAGTCAAAAGTTAGAGGGTAAGCGGTGGGTCATCTTGACGGTGAATCAGGAAGCAGTTATGGTGAAGAAGCTTAGGAGATGATCTGGTAAATGTCCTCTAAGTATTCAGCTGGAAGAAATCATTAAAATGCTCCTCTGCACCCTAGCTACTCAGAATGGTCCACAGACCAAGCATTAGCATCATTTAGGAGTCTTAGAAACTTGCGCCCCACCCCAGATGTAATAAATCAGAATATGCATTTAACAAGATTTCAGGTGATTTGAGCGTACATTAAAATTGAGCGCCATAGTTTAATCTTGGCAGCACACTGGAATCACTTAGGGAGCTTTAAAAAATCCTCATGCCCGACAATGATTTCTTGGATAGGACACCAAAAGCACAGGCAATGAAAGAAAAAATAGATAAAATGGGATACATCAAAATTAAAAACATGTGCATCCAAGGACACTATCAAAACAGTGAAAAGACAACCACAGCGTGAGAGAAAATATTTGCAAATCATAAATCTGATAAGAGGTTACTATCCAGAATATATCAATAAAGAACTGTTACAACATAATAAAAAACAAAACAACCTTATTCAAAGTGGACAAAGGATTTGGATAGACCGTACTTTAAAGATATACATATGGCCAGTACAAGCATAAAATATTACTAACTACATAGTAAATGCAAATCAAAACACAATGAAATATCATTTTATATCCATTAGCATGGCTATAATCAAAAAGCCAGAACATAACAAATGTTGGTGAGGCTATAGGGAAGCTGGAACTTCTGTGCAGTGCTGGTAGGAATGTAAAATGGTGCAGCATCTGTGGAAAACAGTACGTCAGTTCCTCAAAAATATCAAAATAGAATCACCATATGACCTACCAATTCCACTTTTGACTACATACCCAAAAGAAGTAAAAGGAGAGACTTTAATAGATATTCATACAACCATGGGCATAGCAGCGTTATTCACAGTAGTCAAAAGGTGGAAGGAACCAGAATGTAAGTGGATGGATGAGTGGGTGAACAAACTATAGTGTAGACACACACTAGAATATTATTTAACCTTAAAAAGGAATAAAATTCTGACACGTGCTACTGCGTGGGTTAATCTTGAAGATACTGCGCTAGGAGAAGTAAGCCAGTCACAAAAGGACAAATACTGTTGGATTTCACTTACATGAGGAACATAGAATAATCAAATTCACAGAGAGAGCAAATAGAAAGTCGCTCCTAGGAGCTGAAGGAAGGAAGAGTGAAGAGTTAGTGTTCATCAAGTGTCGTGTTCCAGTGTGGGAAAATGAAAGCAATCTGGTGATGGATGGTGGGATGGTTACACAAGTGTGAGTTTACTTAACACTCCTAGCAAGCTTTATGTTTTTTGTGTTTTACCACAACAAAACAGTACAGATGCATGGATCTTATCCCAGGCTGTCCTGATGTTTTGGATGAGGTGTTGAGACAGGGTCTTGTTACGTAGTCCAGGCTGGGCTTGAGCTCACTACGTAACCCAATCTGGCCTCAAACCAAGGTGATCCTCCTACCTCCGCCACCTGTTAGGATTGTAGGTGTGCAACTCCACACCCTGCCAAGCTATTCTGATTTAATTGCCCTAGGCTGCAACCTGGGAATCAGGGTTCTTTAAGCTCCCATGTGATTCTAATGTGTTGCAAAATTTGAATAAAACATTGCTCTGTACTAGTGCTTCAGGCTTCCCAAACTTTAATGTGTCCATGAATCACCTGATGATCTTGTTAAAATGTAGATTTTGATTCAGTAACTCTACCATAGAGCCCAAGATTCTATATATCTAACAAGTTTCCAGCTGGCACTGGGAATGCTGGTCCATAAACTACCATTGGTTCTATGCCGTAGCTCACAGAGTCATGAAAACAAGCTACACACCCCAGTGAAGGTACAAGATGGTCGAGAACTTTCCCCTCTGCCTCCAGATATAATGGGCTGAAATCAACCCTAGAGCTATGCAATCTCCAGGGGTCCCTAGGCCCAGCTCATTTTTATATACTCAAAGTACTAGTTGTCTTCAGCTCAAGGTTAAATTACCACAATTGATACAGAATGATAGAGGGATGCTGGCTCTGATTATTGCAAAGAGGTGAGAAGAGGGGAGGGTTTACAACTGGGAGAGGTCACACCAAGGAGACAAGAGACAGATACCATTAAAGGGCAGAGCCAGAGAAAATGGGATATGGTGAGAATTTGCGGGCCAGATAGCAACACATGCCAACACATTCCCAGAAACCATCATAGGAGGTGATCTATTAATATTTGTCAAATGAAGAAAAGAAGGAATATGTCCAAATGATATTATGAATCAGCAGAAACTGCTTGCAACTTGTCATAGGTGTATAAAAACTGTTCTTTCTCCAAAGCAATGCTTCTCAAAGTGTAATGTGATTGACCATCACCTGAGGATCTGTTCAAATGCAGATTCTAATTCAGGTGGTCTACATGTCTAACAAGCTGTCCTGTGATGCCTGGGTCACAAGTCTACAGACCCTACATCCGGCAGCAAGGCTGACAACCAGCAGCTCCCAACCTCTGCTGCCCAATGGAACCAGCTGGGGAGCACCCTCAGCCAGTATGTGACCTAACCGGCCTAGGCTGGGCTTGCTGCGGCTCTTTAGAAGCTGCCCAGATGCTGTTAATGGACAGTCTGGGTTGAGAGCCACTGCCCTGGACTCATGGTTCCCCGATGGGAGTGTAAGCTGCAGTCTGATTTGAAGTGAAAAATGTTTCTGCTACCAAAATTCATCATCGGCTTGTTGAAGTATATGAAAAAAATCCATTTAGCTAGAAAGTGTCAACAGAGGCAGAGGATATGAAGTTTGGAGAAGAAAGCAGAGCAGGCCGATACTGCCTGAAGCAGAAGGGCATCAAGTGCCCAGAGTGACCTCGCATTTGACGTGGCTCGCTCGGGAAGCCTCCTGTCACACTACTGAGAACATCTGAATCCTGAGGGAGAACAGGTAGAAAAGTTAAAAATGGAATGGAAAAGTGGGTTGAACTGAGTATTTTTTGTTTTCTTAAATGCTCACATATCAAGCCCTATCTAACTCTGTGTTAGGTAGGGTTCTATGTTATAGGTGGAGTACTATGTGTTAGGTAGGGTAGTATGTGTTAGGTAGAGTACTATGTGTTAGGTAGGGTAGTATGTGTTAGGTAGAGTACTATGTGTTAGGTGGGGTACTATGAATGTTCTCGCTGGCAAGAGTAGCACACGGTACTACACCATATGTAGTCTGGTGCACAGTGTGTAGTACTCAGTGTATCATCTGCTAGAGATGCAGTGAGTTCGAGGAATGTAAAGATGAATAAAACCTGGTTATTGACCCCACAGTGCTCTGCCAACAGGCAGTAGAGCAGGTGTGGCAGCCTGTGCAGGGCCATGGAAGGCTGGCCAGAGGCAGAGCAGTCCAGAGGAGGCAAGGCTGACCATCAAAGGCAGAGCTCCAGCAGGGGCCCAGGGCCAGAGCACACAGTAGAGAACATGTTCCTCAGTAGGGAACACGAACTCCTGTAGGGCAAACAGAAGGGTCCTTATAAGGGCCAGAGATGGTGGGACTTGTTTCAACTGTGAGAATAATTGCTTTGTAACAATAATTTCTTTAAAATGCCTTGTAAGTAAACTCCTGGAACAATCCTCAGCAATTTGGAGGAAGAGAGCCCAAAGCTTACAGCCAGCGACCTGGATCTGGGTCTCAATCCCCCTCCCCAGTCAGCTAGTGACCTTGAGCATGTTCCCACCTTTCTGATTTTTTGTGCCCTCATGTTTAACAGTGTATCCCCTGACCTTCCAAGGTCACAAGGGTTAAGTGAGCCCTAGTAAGGGCTGAGCGGGGGGCCAGGGGGACAAGCAGCTTCCCTTCTTGTCTCTCACTGTGCAGGGCAAGGACTCTTCCGACACTGGTCACATGCAGCCAAACTCAGTTTTCTATGGCCTCAGGACTTCCCTGAATTGGGCCTCGAAACTGGTAACCAAGCAACCTGGCTCCTCTGCCATGGGGTCAGGCAGCTGCGGCAGCGGCTTCCAAGGCAGTTTCCAGGGCAAGCGGTTCTTTTGCAATTATCGCAAGAGCAAGGACACAGCCCAAGTGCCACCAAAGCAAGAGGCCCAAATGCTTCAGATGTCAGGAACAAACAGCACACAGACCCTTTTCAGACACTTGTAGGAGACCTGAGATGTGGGGGAGAGAAGCAGCCACAGGCACCCTCTGGCCCACATGAGCTGGACCACCAGACCTCACAGAGACCCACGAAAGAGCTCCTGGGACTACGGCAACAACCGGAAAAGACATGACAGAAGGCGCCTCAGTGCATTCACCCCCGGCAACACTTCCTGCAAGCCTACAGTGAAGTAGGCTTTGTGTTGGGTTCTGGAATCACTGGGAGAAGGTTACCCAACAGTTGTAGTACAAGGTGAGGGGTGCTATGGAGGTTGGACCACCAAGAGACCTAAATGACCCGGGGCGGGGATCTGGGGAGTACATCTCGGAGGTACCATTGTTGGAGGTTGAAGGATGTTAAGTTAGATAGACAGAAGAACAGGAGAAAGGAGAGAAGAGCTATACAGGGAAACTCTACACAGGTCAGAGAGGCCCACCTGCCACTCCACCTGCACTTCAGGACTGCCCATCTCTAGGCCATGGGCCAAGAGTTGGGAGGGAACACTCATTCTCCATTGGCCAAGTCCATCTAGAAGCCATGCTTTGGACTGGAGCAGTGGCTGTCACCTTGGGTGTCTTTTTTCCTCTCGCCTCCAGGAACATTTGTCAGATCTATAAACATTTTGATTGTCAAGCCAGGGAATGGGGTGGCATTGGCAGCCAGTGATGCCCTACAATGCACAGGACAAGTCCACAACAAAGTATTATCCAGCTCCAAATATCAATAGTGTCATCTGAGAAATCCTGGATTTGAGTATTACCCACCCACTGTCCAGCTCACCAGATTGGCCACTTTGAGAGATCCACGTACAAGAGTCCTCTTGAACTCGACTCCCTGCACAGACTCCTCTGCCACATGCTCAGCCCTGCCCCACCTATAGGGAGCCTGCTGTGGTTAGGTGCAGGGGCATCAGCAACCCAACAGAACCCACACGCAAGCCTAGGCGCCATACAGCTGGATCTGCAATGAAGTTAGCATTTCATCTCCCTTGCCATGAAGCCTCAGAGTCAGAGGAGGAAAGTGGGGTGCATTCACTAGGTCCCTTAAACCCCAACACAGTCACTAGGCTGGAAATCTGGTGTCATACTTGGCATTTGCTTCTTCATTCTTCACAACCACTGGGTCACGGAGTCAATTCTCCTTTGCAAATCGCTCGGCGCTGCCAGTGTTTTCATCCTTGCTGCTAGGGATTTGTCCCCTTTATCCTTTAACTGCACGAGAGCAACACTTGCTGACTCTTCCCTCTCTCCTCCTACACAGCCTCAGGCCTGAGTCACACAGCTGCCCATGTGGCTCATCAGCTTCATTCACGGGGCCCTGTACTGGAGGCAGACAGACAGGCACAGAGCTGCAATTCCAAGTAGCAAGGACGGGATGGGGAGTGGACAGTGATGAAATGCCACTTCCTTATCCCTGACTGTGTGCCAGGCACCACTCTAACCCTTCACACAAACAATTCACTGAATCCACAGGGAAGCCTGTGAGGTAGGTGCTGCTGTGCTCCAATTTTGTAAGTGAGGAAGCTAAGGATGGCGAAGCTAAGGAACTTGCCCCAAGTCACATAGCTAGTCCACAGTGGGCCTGCAATTTGTCTCCAAGCATGCCAGCTTCAGAATTGATGTTTGGAGACACTACACTAAACAGCTGCTCTCATGATAAAACTTAAACCAAGAGGAAAGGGAACACAATAGGAGTAACCCTCTCTGCCTGGGGGAGATGAGGAAGGCCTAAGAGAGAGGCAGCTCGAGGGACTAAGGGACCAGGTGGAGAGCGCGCTCAGGCTGAGGACAGGCCCAGGCGCGGTGGAAGCACAGGTTTGTGTAGAGCATCCGGGCTCCACAGGGTGGGGTGCGGCAACTGCTGGGAAGGGGTGCAGCTGGGGAGCGAGTGGCTGGCAAAGACTCTGGCCTCATGAGTGACACCGACCCAAAGCGTGAGCCAGCGACACAGCCTGAGAGGTACACAGAAAGCACAAGGCAGCAATGGGGCTACAGCACAGCGGTAGAGTGCCTGCCCGGCATGCTTGGAGCTCTGGGTTCAATGCTCACTCCAAAAGGCAAAATGAAACCAAACCAAACCAAACCAAACCAAACCAAACCAAACCAACAAATCCCCACAAAATAGCCAAGCACAAGCGAGCAGTAAACAGGAGGCCATGAAAGGGCTGGGCCGGAAGCAGAGAAGACAGCTGGGCAGCGAATGCTATGACCCAAAAGAGCGAACACGCAGGCTGCCTTTCACTCATTCGTTCTTGTGTACACACTCCACATCGGGCACTGTTCTGTGCATCAGGGAAACACGGAGAACGCGAGAAAGCCCTGGCCCCATGGAGCATGCATTCTAACCCTCGGCTCTGTTTCTCCAGCCTGCCTCTGTTCTGGTTGCCAGCTTGGAAGCAGCCCCAGACCTGCACAGCCCTCCACTGCCCCTCGGAAGGCACCTGCCCTATGCATAGTCTATGCATCTTCCTCAGCACCAAGAAATGAGGAGGCTTCATGTCTTTCCCTCTACCTGGAGAGAGCTCTATCTACACACCACTGAAGCGGCACTCAGCGAGGAGACCTGCTTTTCTCCAGAAACAGGCAGAAGAAAGCCCAGAGGGCCCAGGCTGGGAGGTGTCACAGAAACCATTAGGCTAATGAAACGGTCTTTCTAAAAGCAAGAGGGCACATGGGGTCTCCCGGCCAATGCTCAAGGCCTTGTAGATTCCTAAGCTTTACTAGCTGCACGGCCTCCTGGTTCTGCACAGTGGGAATGCGGGCTTGTCAGACTGCCGTGAGAATGGGGTCCGGTTACTGCACGTTAGCTCCTGAGCACAGCGCTGGGCACAGGGAGGGCCCACACACGGCAGGTAATAGTGACAACAATCACATTATTACCACTAGAAAGAAATGTTTCCTGGCTGAATTAATGCATCTCAGGAGATGGTGCCCAGGCAGGTAGACGCACCCCTTCCAAGAGGAGCTGCCGAACAGCCAGCAGGGTGCTCTGGACTGCAAGACTTTGAAGAATACGCTCGCCTCTGTTACCAGTTTGTCTGGGGACCCCAGCAGAGTTCTTTGACTCCTTAAACACTGCTTTCGAAACACAGAACTCCCAAGTATACTTTGACACATTCACATACTCATTCTTCATATGTGTATGAGAGGCCCACTGGCCAGGCTGGAACTAATGAACCAGGTGCAGTCCCTGACCTCAGGGGGCTACACTTCACACAACACAGTATGGTAAGTTCAGAGTAACAACAGGTAAAAAGTTTGGATACAACCCATAAGAGAGAGGGATTTACAAGTGAGGGGGATGGGAAGGCAAACAGGAAATGCTCCTTCGAGCAGGTGAATTGGGATTCCAGGTGGCAAAGACCTATGGATCAAAGGCATGGATGTGAGACAGCTTGGTGCATGCTGTGAATGCAGTTGCTGCGACTGGAATGCAGGGATGGGATACAGTGTGGCGGCAGAAGGGGAAAGGGGAGGAAGGGAAGAGAGGCGGCCATGCTTGGAGGTGGCACCTGGGGCATGTAGAGCCTGATAGGCCACAGTAAGGAGGCTGCAGTCACACCGTGGGGGGTAAAGCCAGGTAAAGACACGGTCAGACTTGCATTTTTGAAATGGCATTTGTTTGGGTGTAGCATTGTGCAGGACAGATGGATTGAACAGTGAGTGACAGTGTCCCAGAGGATCTGAGCAGCCTGGGGTGGGAGTGGGGCAGGCCATTAGATGACCTCCAAATTTCTTTTCTAAGGCTAAGAGTCTATGGGTCAGGATTTTTCCCCCCTAAATCATTTAAAATGCATTAGTGGACCTTGCTATTTAAAAGCATCCTCCTGGGAATCTTTCTGCTAAGCAATGATTCACTCCCTAGTTTGTCTTCGGTGGAAATCCAAATCTTCATCTATTCCATCAGCTTAAAGCAAGATGGAGCCGCATGGAGCTTTCTTGCAGTCACCTGGGGGAGGAAAGGTGAAGGGAACAGAGGTGGAAGCAGCTGAGGACAGTAAAGAGGGAGATAAACTCAGCCATGCTCAGTGTCAGGGCAAGACACCCTCTCAGGGGTAAGCCATGCATGGGGTCTTTACCTTCTACTTGACTAGTGGGGTAGTGCAGGTTTCCCCAACCCTGTTGCCAAAAGCCAGCTCTGGGAGGGAGCTAGAAAGGAAGTGGGCCTCACTGCCCAAGGCCACCCTGGATATCCACTTTAACACCAAAAGTCACTTCTGGCCCAGAATGGCTACCTACATCCCTACCTTCATTTGTTCACCCACGAAGCACCTGCTGAGCCCTTCCAGGTGCCAATCACCATTCGAGGTGCTGAATTTGTAGCTGAGGACAAATAGCACAGTGCCCCCCCACCTCTGGCAAGGCAGTATCTTCCTTGGGGATTCTTATTTTCCTGTCTGCAGGGATACAGCACCTCTTAGATGAAAGGTACACGGTTATGATCTCTGAAACAGAAGCAGTTCTTAGAGACTAGGGCGAAAGTGAAGACAACTTCACTTACAGAAAGAAACTGCAGTGATGGAAAGGGCTGTCACCCCGTGTCTCTGATTACAGGAACTGACCTCCAGAGGCTAAGAAACCTGCCTCAGGACCTGCAAAGCATTCAAGGCAAGGATTTAAGCAGTAACCCACCTCTTCCTCACATGAGAGGGAGGGAGGGAGAGAGACAACCTCAGTCCTCTGTGTGTTGGGCGCAGGGGGCTGATTCAACCTCCTACTTCTAATCCTGAGCACTAGGACAAAACCAGGGTTGACCCTTACTCAGAAAAATACCCACAGAAGCTGTCCCCACCAATGCTAAAGAGCTCTACTGCACAGGTGAGGCCCATTTCCCTCTTGGGAACTAAGCCAGGGTCTGCAGGGCCTGGCGGTTCCTTTATGACGAACACATTAAAAGAGGCTGAGAGGCTAACACAGAAATCTCCACCTAGGCGGCTGCTCGCTAGGTACATGGAGGCTGATATGAGGGAGAGGAAAGGTCCCTGAGGCCCTCCCCTGGTCATCAGGATAGACCCTGAACTCAGAAGTGATTCCATGACCTTGTCACCATGTCAGGCGCAAACAAAGATAAGAGTAACTGGAAACAACAGCGAGGGTCATTTTATACTCTCTGCACTCTGGATGTTTCTGAAGCTAATTAAAGTAATATGTCAAAATGTCCCTTGGAAGAAATCTTTAAGAATATGTCTGTTAAGTAAACAAGGTTTTACTAATTAATGACACCCCTTGCCATCCTTCATTGAAAGTTCCTGCAAAACTTCCCTGTGCCAGGAGGTTGAGCAGAAAGAGGTGGCAGGGGAGTCACTATTTCTCCTACCAGGAGGGAGTGGGGACAAACCCAGTTGCTTGTCATTTGTGGAGCTATCAGTTTCTCCTCCGGATGTTGATCAGATTTCCTGGGCTGGAACCAACTCACAGGGCCAGAAGACTGGAATTTTTCCAAGAGTGAACGCTTTGCTTACGAAGTCAACATGAATTCTTTCAAGGAAAATTTTTATCTCTCTCTTTTTTTTAAGTGTCAAGAGTTTTTGAAGGGCAAATCTTTGGCTTTTCTCTAAAGATGAAGATTATGATTATGATGTATTTATCTTTTGCTAAGAGACCACCTCCCACAACACACACTTGCACAGAGAGGCACTGGGATGGAGGGTTGGTTTGTTCAATATTATACAATGAGTCAGTGGTATAGCTGGAAATAGAACTTTCCAAACTCCCGAATTCATAATAATAGCAATATTAATAATAGCCTTCTTATAATTTTCTAAGTGTTTTTACAGTTCCTATTTAATGTTCACAACAACTCTGGGCATGTGCCGGGGGGAGGGTGCTGGTCTCGGGGGAGCACATCCGAGTTCCAGGCTAGCTTTGCATTTATCTGTTGTAACCCTGGCTGGTTCCCTCTCCTCTCTGGCTCTCAGTATCTTCTGCTGTGAAATGAGAAAACTGGAGCCAACTATTTCCAAAATCTCCCCCACCTCTAACACGCTTTGATTCTATGCTGCAGCGCCCCAGTCAGGGCTCCTCAATCTTGGCACTATTGACAGTTGGGACCAGATAACTGTTTGTTGAGGGGGCTTCCCAGGGCGTTGAAGGATGTTTAGCAGTATCCCTGGCGTCTACTCGCTAGCATGGATGCTGGTAGCATCCCTTAATCCAGTTGTAAGAAAAATGTTTCCAGACATTGCCAAATAACCTCTTTAGTCACTGTCTGAGGACTTCAATAAGGTCAAGATCACGAGCAGTTCAGTGGAAAAAGGTCTTCTTGTGCCCTCCTCTTAACCAACCCCTTCAACCCTTTCTGCATGCTTTTCCAGCACGATCTCTTACTCCTTTGCTACTTCTTGCTTCTTAAACACCCTAAGTGGTCTACAGTGTGTTTGATGTGATAATGAACCAATTGATTTCACACTTTCTCCTAAGGAGAGTTCACAGGTTTGTGTCCCCTAAGTAACCAGCCAGGCTCCCCAGAAATCCCTCACAGAGTCCAAGCTGGCCCTGAAGCCTGTATCTGCAGCCTGCAGAAGGCTCAGTGAGCAGGGATTTGTCAGCACTCTTAAATCACTGGGCTCTGAGGAAGGCTTCTCCCAGCAGAAAGATCCTTCCCTAGGAATCAATAGCTCAGGGCCTTCCATCACATTCAGAATTATCCTGGGACCTGTAAAACTTCTTTTCCCCAAGCACCGTAGAACCCCCAAAGTGAAAACTCTGAGATGGGGAGGGAACACAGCAAAAAGCAGCCCTGCCAAGAAGGCCTCATCCATCAGCCCAGGTGTTGCTATGAGCAGAGGCTGATACACAAGCCTGGACACTGGGCCTTGCTCACCTGTGTGGTTCTCAGTGACCCAGCAATAATATCCCTTTCCAACCGAATACCTTTTTACATCTTACCAAGGGCAAGACACACTATAGCCTGTCACCCTTGGTCTCTGCTACCTTACCCTTCATCAAGGGTTTCCAGCTTCACCATTTAGCTGAGGAAGAAACCAAGGCACACAGGGGTCAAGTGGTTTGTCCAAGGTCTCTAAGCCACTATCTGAGGAGAGCGATTCAAGCCAGTGTCCTTACCATTCCAAAAAAAGTAGGTCAGGGCGGCCACATAGTGGAACACATATTAGGGACCATGTCTTGTTTTTTGTGTCTAATGCTACTTTTCAAACTCTATTCTCCTCCTTCTCCATTAAGTTGAAAAACATGCAGAGTTTGCACTCTATTCGTATTCCATGTAGTTACATCGCTCTGGCCTTATCCAGGTCAGACCGAGCCTTGAGCAGACAGGGCTATTTCTCCTGCTAAAGCATGGAGCAGGTAAAGACCTTAAGCACAGTCTGGAACCCCACTTAAAGAAAGGGTCTGCTGCTCTCCAGGAGGCTATGTATCTTCATTTCTATCCTCCTTTCCAGATAAAGATCCACCTTGTCTGTGAGTCTGAGTGACATGAGCAACCCTGAGCATCTTCCCTGGCAGCAAACATCCCATGGTCGAGCCTTAGGAACTGATGAAGATTTCATCTCTCGGAATTCTGAAGGTAGCCCATCAAGTCTGCCAAGGCTCTAGAGGAATCCCAGCAGGTTAAGACCCAAGGTGAAGAGAGAAAAAGAGAGGGGGCAGCCCATTGGCCACATAGCAAAACTAGTTCCTAAGAATCTTTCACATATGTGAATAGTCAGATTCCCAGAATTGAAGAAAGGTCAACAGAAATGGTGTTATCTTCCAGGTCACCCAAGAAGCTGGGACATGAGGATTCTGCAAAAATAGAACATCCTTGCACTCTGACCTTTAGGTAGGAGCAACAAGGATGGTGGAAATTGGTAAGTATATGTTGGAAATGCTCCAATTCATCCAGAATCTGAGTTGGAGAAGTCCCACCAGCAAGAGAGTGACCACAGGCCACAGAGACCCCATCTCAGCATACCTTGGCAGAGGAAAGAACTCTAGGCTTGCGTTCAAGACCACAGCAAAAGCCTGGGGACTTGTGATTCCTAAATGCATAAACGTAAGCTTGGAGTTGCATTGTTTTTGCTGAGAAAACTGCTTTAAACAAAAGAGTGCAGGAAGAGGAAAGAATAATTATGAATTTCAATGATCGGTATATATGCATTACAAGAACTTCATCTGTATCTGTATCTGTATCTTATCTGAATACAAATGTAAAGGAAATTTGTCCAAATTTACTAAAGTTATTAATATTCGGAAGTCTGGTTGGTCAGTGATAACCAGTGCCTACCACACAGAGACCACGTATCCATCTCCTCATAGGAATGGAAAGAGCTCTGAATAGTCAACTAGGAATCTTAGGATCTAGTTCTATCTCTTCCATCAAATAGCTATGTAATCTTGGGTAAGGTACTATCAGGCTTCAGTTTTGTCATCTGGAATTTAAGTGCACATGTGAATGTTGGGGGTAGGATGAAGTTGGAGTAAATGCTTCCTAAGGCTCCTTTCTCTACTTCTGAAGCTCTTGGCTTCTCTGAGCCCTTAATGAGTTCAAAGAATACAGCATGAAGCACGCAAGAACGATCCCCAGGAGTGGGTGGGGCTACGGTCTGGCTTTTTGGAATGCAGTGCTTGCACCTGGGCCACTGCACTTGAGGCCACAGGACCATCTGAAGTCCAGAAAACTCCCACCACAACGGTGAAAGTTGGGTACTGTGGCCTGGGCCTGCTGCACATTAAGCTAGTAGGGCCAGTGAAGGGCAAGAAGAGAGAAAGTCAGTGGTCCTGAGCTAGGTGCTTTAGGCGCCCCCTTCTGGGCATCAAGGAGCTTGCTCTTTTCAGCATCCACTAACTTGGCAAGCAACAAGGATGCTTTGAGAACCAACCCAGACTGTTATAACTGTTTAACCCGCAATCATTCCTAGTCGGTAGTCCAATCTTTTTAAAAGCGTATGCTTCACCCCTAGAATTACACAAGACCACACATTCTCAGGGGCACCACTGTGTTGCCAGCTGTAAGATGTCTTAACCAAACATCAAGGCACCAAGGAATAAACACCAGAGTTCAGAAGAACACCAGGTGCAGCCCAGATGGAGAAAAGGGAAGAAAGAGCAACAAGCAGGTATTTCACTGCACAAATGCCCAGTGGAAAGAAGGCTTCAGAAACACAGCAGAAAAATGTTGAATGCGAGCAGACAGAGGATGGAGTTGGGGTTGGGTATAGATCGGTAGCTCCCATAAAGGATCTCCAGGTTGAGGCCGTTATCCTAGCAGCCTGAACACAACCTGTGTTCAGGAATGGAGTACGGGGAAGGATGCAGCTCCAGCTGAATAGCTCAGGAGCAGGTCACTATCACATATCTTTGGTCTTCTCTAGAGTCCGTTAGTACCAAGTGAAAATTGGGTGTTCCAATTGTGTCCCTCTGTGCCTAGCATCAAGCCTCTAAACTCTCATCATTGTCCTGAAACTGATTTTAGGACTTGTTGCCAAAAAGATGTGCTTACCCAGGTCAGTGAGACTGAATATGCATCTTCAAGGACCACAGTGGAACGATCGCCAGTTGCTGCTTTTCCATCCTCCACCTCCCCTTCCCCACGGCTGAGAGTGATTGATTCCAACAATCACACTGTGATTGTTGGAATTAGCTCTAATTTAGTTTTTGGTATTTCACGTCCCAAGTTCCAAACGTTCAAAATCTCCCATCCACAGCTTTTCTTTTCCACAAGTTCTCAAGCGAGTCAGCATCAAAGAGTTATCCTCCTCCTCCCAGAACGCCCTGCCCTTTTTCCACCTGGCTTCCTTTGGGAAGTCTTGTTACTCATCCCAGAAGGTACCTCAAGTGCAACTCAAGAGTGTGTCCTGGGTGGAGAACTGAAGCACCTCTAGGGAAGCACGGAAGCCACGCTGGGTGAAGCCACCACTAGCAGCAACAAGATGCTTTAGCCATCCACTGAGGAAGCCCCCACCCCCACCCCTACGGAGGCTCCCATCCTGACTGGGATGACTTTGGATTCTTGAGTTGGTTTCTGCAGAACAGAGGCTAACCGGGTTTCCCACCTACTGTACTGCAAAGAAGCACGCTGCATTGCTGGGCATGCCCCCAAGTCCGGCCTGCGGCCCCGTCAAAACCTCTGTGTGCTTCCAGCACCCCGGGGACCCCGGTTCTCCTGGAATGCCTAACGCGGGCTTGCCTGAGACAGCCTGAAAACGAGACCACACCTCGGTTCAGCAAAAGGCGGCTGGCAGCTACATCGCGCGCGGGCTGGTTCCCGAAGCTGTCTGCCACCCAGCGCTGTGCAAAGGAGAGCTCGGCTTCCCCGGGGAAGAAACGCGGCTCTCCAGGGGCTCTTTTCCAGCCTGGAAGCTAAACACTCGGCAGAGGCCAGTACCCTCCCCGGCCCGGAGCTGAGCCTGCCCAGCTGGGTGACTCCTCAAGCCCCCTGCACGCCTTGCTTACCTGCTTCACCCCCTCCCAATCCCCGTGTCCCCTCCTCAAACAGCTGACCTCCAGCGCACCCCAACATCTTTTATGCCAGTGGCGGGCTACGGCCCCCACACCTCGGTTCCCATCTCTCTGCCACCTCCAGCCCGGCGCCCGCCTCGGCCCCAGCCCGCGGGGGAGTCTGCGCGCCAATTGAGTCTAGCGCCTCTTGGCAAGTTGGCAGCAAAGCCACCGCCTTCGGGGTCTCAGTCTTCCCTGGTTCCCGACGGCACCCCACCACCACCACCGAGCGCGTATGGGGAGGGGTCCGCAAGGCTGGAGAAACTTTCTCTGCCCGAGGGTGTGGGGGCTCTGGGAGAGAGTTACTCACGCCCAGGTCAGCGCTGGGAGCCATCCTCGTGCTCTCTCAGCCCCGCCGCCTGGGGGCGTCGGAGCGCGGACGCTCACCGCCGCCTCCGCTGCCGTCTGCAGCTCCCGTCCCGGTCCCGGGCTGGCCTCGAGCCTCCCGCCCCGACGCCGCGCTCTCGCTTTATACAACTCCACTCGAGCGCGCCCGGGCTTATGTAAAGGCTGGCGGAGGCCCGCAGCCAATGGCGTGGCTGCTGGAGCCGGGGGCCCAGGGTTGGGGGCGCCCGCGCGGCCAATCGCGGCCCAGGGAGCCCGGGGAGCCGGATGGGGGAAGGGGCGCCTCCCCGCGCTGATTTAGGAGTCGGGATTGCGGTGGCAGCAGCCAGCAGCGCTGCTGGTCCCGCGCGGCGCGCCGCGGCTGGCGCGGGGGTGGGTGGCGGGGGCGGGCGCCCCCCTGCGCCCCGCCGCTGCGTCGCGTAACCTTCAGGAGGCAGCCGGGCCTGGCGCGAGGAAGAGGGAGCCTAGCTGGGCGCTGGGGGCCCTGGGTCGGCGGGAAGCACAGGTCTCACGGGAGGGAGCTCCAGGAAGCAATGCAAAGGGGGTTAGGAGCGCGGCGCGCCCCAGGACCCCGCAGACACCCCGCGTGCAGGGCGGAGGGTGGCGGCGCGAGCCGTGGTGCCCCCTCCCCACAAGATAGGGATCTGGCGTCGCCCGGCGGGCCGGAGCGGCCGCGGAGCCGCGCTGATGGCGAGATTTCGCGCTGCGGAGCGAGCGCCGAGCCGATCTTTATCCAGCCCGGGGACGTGTCCGAGCGCCTCAGCGCCTCCCAGGGACTACTCTGTATGGGGAGCGGAGCTTCGCGACGGCCCCAGCGGGCGGGGGGTGGGGGTGGGGGTGGGGGTGGGGGGCGGCGGACGAGCACGGTTCCGCGATCGGGCGCGGCGGCCAAGACGGCTAAGGGCAGCGTCTGCTGCCCCCTGCTCTCCCCTCTTCCCCACGCCAACCGAGGCCCCACCCCACCCAGTCTTCCTCTCATAGTGCTTGGGCTGGGCCTGGCCCACCAGCTCTGGCCCCTCACTGCTTTGCCCTTGGGTGCTGCTAATCCCTCCGCGAGCCATTCCCTCTGCAGTGGGTGGGGTGGCTTTTGCGTCTCTGGACCAGGGGCCTGGGGAGGGGTGGGGAACTCAGCTCGGAAAAGAATGCGCTTGTTCAGCAGCGCCCAAAATACTCATGTGGGGCAGAGACTGGCCTAGGTCGATAACACTCTGAAGGCAAAGTCTCTTGTTTTGTACATAAAATAGAATCTTGCACGTAGTGGGCACCCACTAATATTGAATGAATTTCGAGCTTCCTTGAGTAAAGACTTGGGGTTTCAAAAAGCTGGGAGCAGTGAGCTTTGGAAGAGAAAGATCTGAGAATCTGCTCACAGATGGGGAAGGCACTAGGACTGTTTTCCCCTCTACTTAGACATTTGTGATCGTAATCCACTAGACTGGCTTCTGGACATTTGACTCTTAAAATGACAGCAGTGTGATCTTTTGTGGAGGGCCCTACCAGCCAGCCCCTGGATGGATCCTGTTATCTCCAGATATTGGACAGAATTACTGTACTTTGAGCCATGTTTTCAGGTCTCTGTGATCTTCCTCTGAAAACCCTTTAGCTTTCTGAGCTGCCACCGAGCTCTTATTCTTAACTCTGATCTCTTTGAGAATCTGGTGAAAGTTAAATTCACACACACACACACACACACACACTCCTTGAGTATAATTAGGTGGCTTTGCCCAATTGTCAACTTGTTTGTCTAGGAGTCTAAGACAATGGCTTATAACCACCCTCCTTCTGGGGGAATCAGAGACCCTTCTGTGTCTTTTAGGAAGCTGGTAAATGTTGTGGATCTATTTCTCAGGAAAAACACTACTCACATACTCTTGCGGGCATGCAGTTGGGGGGTGTGTGTGTGTCATGGATCATTAGAACTTAATCTAGAGCTCTAGGTTAAGACCTTTCACCTAGCAGCAAGTAGACTTTACCTCCAAGGACACAATTTTATCCCAGCTCTCTCCGTAAGGAGAGCAGTTAGCTTGTGCCCTGCTGGGTCAGGCCACCACCCTGTTGCGAGGGTATCTACATCATATGGCATGGGCCTGGCATCCAAGAGGCTGTTTCCACAGTGGTCCTCTGCATCTCAGTTGTTGAGCTTTCTTAAGTTGCAGGTTGTCAGATTCTATCTGATCCATGAGAATTCCTTAGCCAGAAATTCCAACTTGAGGAGACAGCAAGTGACTGGTAATTAACCAGTTTCACTCAGTCCCAAGCACTGGAGCACACTTTTCTTGATTTTGTTCTCACCTTTCTCTCTGCCTGGGAAGCTGTGAGCAGCAGCCCCAGCTGTGGAGCTCACCTCACCTAAACTTGACAGATTTAGTAACCAGTGTGGTAATTATCAGCATTAGGCATCCAGATGTGAGTAGGTGCTCCGCTCACAACAGCTCTGTAATGATCTCACACTTGCCTGCAGCTAGCCAGGTAAGGGTACAACAGACCAGAGCTGTCAGAAAAGGGCAGGGAAGTAGGAAATGACAGACGTTCTATCCTGGAAGTTCAGAAAATGCAGTCTGCTTTCAGCACTTGAACTTGTGAGGATGGAACCCAAAAGACTGGACAGTTCTGATCCTGTAATTCCTAATTCCGCTAAGTCTTCCATGTCCGTTATGAAACCCTTGAAGCCAGGGGCATTTTAGAATTCAGAAAGGGCCCAGACATATTGCACCATCCCATGAGGTCTGGAGCAACAAATCTAAATCAGATGCGTTCACATTCCTGCAAAGAAACGTAGGAGTTTTTATACTAAGTAGATTTGGGGGTAAAGTGGCTTCATGTCAATTTAGATAATGTTTTGTCACCAGATGAGTTTTGGCACCAAACTTAGAAAAACAAAGACCCAAAATCTTTTAATGTTAAGATTTGCAAATAAGAGGTTGTGGAATGGTATTTTAAGCTTGAGTGTCCCAAAAGAAATGAATGTTTTATGAGGATATGGAGAAGCAGCAGTAGTGAAAATGAGAAACCATAAACTGTGAAAGACGAGAAAACTTTAAGAGGTAGGAGGAAGTAACCCCTCCTTAAACAAAGCTGCGTCACAGTACAGTCCCTTCCTCAGGATGATACGCAGATGCAGGGGGGTCGGTGTGGCCTGCAAGGGGCTGATGTACAGAATGGAGACTTGAGGGAATGCAAGTATGACAGACAGAACCTCCTTTAGAGGAGCTTCAAGCCCCTGGGCACGGTGCACTCCAGGTTCCATAGAGGGATCTGGTAGACACAGGAAGGAGTCTTCCAGACGGCCAGAGAGTTAGCTCAGCACAGCTTGAGTCGGGAGGTAGAGGCAAACTCTTACAGGCAGCATGCAGACAGGAGGAGGGTGCTAGAAAAAGGGTATTATGGAACTTTAGAAGCGACTGGTTAGAAAGTTCAGCGCTCCTCAGGGCTGGGGAAACCTGGGGAGGAGATGCAGGCAAATGTCTGTTCATTGTGTCAATCTGTGGCATGATGGCGGGGGTCTGCGTGCTGGCCTCTGTGCGGATGTGCTTTGGATTTCCCCATCCTATTGTAGGGGTGGACTGCAATCCCAAGAGCTGGCTAAGAGAGGACCCAGGGAGAGAGATATGAAAAGGCAAAGCCCTGGAGGGCCCATTACTGCACAGCTCTCACTGCCTGCCTGGGATGCTCAGCCAACAGTGTCCCCGTGATAAGTGGGCTCCCCGGAACCCCAGATCAGCAGCAGAGAAGCTCTTGAGTTTTAGGTTGATCTTGTTGCTGACCTGGTTCTTTCCCTGCCTTTGCTCCCAGGCCCTAGCAGCCGACTCTTACCTTTTTCTGTTAACAGAGCTCTGTCTGGTTCTCCCAGCTCCAGTAAGTGGATGTCTACCTCCTCACTTCCTGGTGACACAGGTCCTTGGAATCTAGAAATCTAGGGTGCAAGCACTTTAGTTTCCTCCCATGGCTGAGTCTTTTCTACCAGCCACTCCACATTCTGACATCCACTGACTTCTCGGCCTCTGCCACCTGTCTCCTGCCAGCTTCCTCTGACAGCCACCAACCTGGCCTTATTTTCTTCCACTGCCAGTTGCCAGGACATCCTAGTCCCTCCAGATCCTGCGTCTACCTTGGAGGGCAGGTCTTGCTCCAGGTTATAGCCTCTCCTGGCCTGGCAGCTGCAACTGCCAGCCCAGCCAGATTCTTAACAGGTGCAGGAGCTCATGATCCTGGTATAAGGAGGAGAAAACCAAACCAAACCAAAGCAAAACAAACAAACAAACAAACAAAGAAAGACAGAAAAAAGAAAGACAGACAGACAGACAGACAGAAAGAAAGAAAGAAAAGAAAGAAAGAAAGGAAAATCCTTTTAGCAGTTGGGTATTGGCATCAGACGTTAACTGAAAGTGCTAGGAAGACCTTGCCAGGGGCGCTTTGGCTGCTTCCACCCTGAGGGAAGAGAGAGGGATGAGGGAAAGTGACCAGGAGTACAGAGGAAAGACAAAGGAAGGAGAAGAATCAGGAGAAGAGAGAAAGGGAGGAGGAAATGTGAGGAATGGGCAGAAAACATAATTTGTTTTCAGTGTCTAAATTAAACACGACAATCTTGTCAGCAACAAAGAGCCAAACATAAACATGACATACTATGGGAAGGGGCCCAGGGTGTGTGTAGGGGGAGTGAAAGGGAGGGAGGAGGGAGAGAAAAGAGGACAGAAATGGATTCTCCAGGAAGGGTAAATAAGTACAGGTGACCAAATCTGGTGGCACTTTAGGAAAGGAACCATGTGGAAAGGAACATTACTTCTGATTGCTCCATTCTGATTGCATTAACCTAGGTTTGTTGGACATCTCCTTCCCCCATATCTGTACCTCTAGATTCTCTTCGGATTTGTTTTGAAACTCTGCCTCACTCTGACATCAAACTCCATTAAAGCTCCTCTGTCTTGCTAGATGCAAGGTAAAATGAGACTAAAGCCACACTCCATGGCTTTGATAGAGCGTCCATGAGGTAATGTGTGCATGGCTGTCAGCAGAGCTCCTCCCACACACCGGGGTCCACAGATGATCGCTAACAATCCCAGTTCTTCCCTTCCCTTTCCTCCGGTCTCTGTGGCCAGCTGTCACCTCCTCCTTCCCTTCCTATGAAGGACACTCACTTTCACTCCCTTCTCTTCCCCTTGTTCTTCAGTATGTAGTGTTTGCACTCCTACAATAGCAGATCTGTAGGTCCTTTTGCCTTTATGTCCTTCCTGCCCTAATCTTTAGGAATCCTTTAATTTGCTTAGCACCTTGCAGAATAAGGTGGTCCTTAATAATGCTTACCTATACGGTAAACGGAAGCTCAGAGAGGTGAAGTGGTTTGCTCAACATAGCACAGCTAGTGAAAAGCAGAGCTGGGGCCAAAATCAGAGCATTTCTCACTGCCCAGGGCTGTTCTGGAGGCTGGAGACCTGCTTTTATGTTTCCCATAAAGACCCTCAGGCTCACCTCTATCAGTGTTAGTTGAGTCACTTCCTGGAGCCCAAGGGAGCACTGGTGGTCCCTTGCTTAGTCCTGCCTCCCTGGCGAAGAGTCCCCTGTGCTTTCGTATTGCCTGTTCATGCTTGGAGGGCGGCAGCCCAGCCCCTGCCCGTGTACAGTGGCTGAGGGCTGACCAGGTGCCAAGTCACTGGTCTACACTCTGGCAAGGCAGGGAGAAAATCAGGAGAATTAGGCTTGGTTAAGTGCAGCTCAAACAGGTAGAGATTAAAGCAACTTCATGCTCATTGCCACAGAGAGGAATTGAGACTTCATGAAAGGAAGAATTTCTGCTCTGTGAGAGTTGGGAGACATTAGGACAGATCCCTGCAGAGGCTGGAGAAACTGCTCCCCTGGAGGTCTTTAAGAGCTGGAGAGCCACTGGCTTTCACAGGATGTGTGTATGAGGCGGAGGCCGGAGCACAGGGCCCGAGCTGCAGCCGCGGCAGCAGGAGGAACCTGAGCTGGGGGTGGAGTGCTGGCGGCTGGAGGGGGCCCAGCATGCAGCCCACCTGACTGGACACCTCCGGGAGCGGGAGGTGGGGTGAGTGGGGGTGGAAGGGGCGGTGCTGGGCTGAGGAGAGCAGTCCTAGGGCGGCGATCAGAGGGTCAGATGGGAGGGCGGCCCAGCAGGCAGCTGAGCTCCTGGTGGGGAGCCCCAGGGCTTTGTGCTGCTTGATGTGTGCTCTGTTCCCCAAGGACTGGGGCAGCGGGCAAGCCAGCGCGGAGGCCAAGAGCACATGCTGGACCTTCAGGTCAGTTGGACCCAGATGGACAAAATCCAAGGGTTTTTTCTGAGCAGAACAGGTACAGATGCTGGCCAGTACCCCTGCACTATGATCTTGCACGATGCTCCTTAAAAATGGATGTTTGGGAGCACCCTTGGGACAAAATACCCCATCTAAAAACACCACATCTTCCCAGAGTGTCCATTTTTACTGGAAAATGTACTATGGGCAGAGGCAAGAGGAGTAATTGGTCATTTTAAGAACTAAAACATAGAGAAGATTTTAAATAAATTCCCATATAGCATGAAGTTGAACTCAAAATCATGCAACAGTAATGTAGACAAAGAATGACCCTTGGGAAGACCATTCAGTCTTCCTGCTGGATGAATTCCCCCAGTCCACCCCAACCCAGATCAAGGGGACATGAGAACCCTTTCTACTGCATTGAGGACCCCTTGTGCATGTGCTGAAGTGAGCACATGTGTCTAGAGGACTTGTCAGGAAAGCTATAACTTTAGTAGGTGCAAAGTGTGTCTTAGGCAGCATCTCACTGGGGTAGTCAACAAGCTTTTGAGCACTTTGTGTGTGCCACACACTACATTCTTTATGACAAAGGTGTATATTTTCACTGTAGAGAGCATTAGGAAATAGGCTCAAAAAGATCCAAAGTCCTCATGTGACAAACAGGGTCATGAATGCAGGGTTTTTTTCTTTGCACGACCTGCCCCTTCCATTGTGCCAGTTGCCCTTTGCTGTGTTTCTGCAATTTCTCCTACACCTTTTCCTTCCATTAAGCAATTACCCAGCACACACTGCCATGTGCTGCCTTCCCAAGAGCCTTCCCGGGGGGAGGGACAGGTTGCAGACAAATGGGAAACCAGGGATGCCAGCTGGTGCCTGTGCCTTTTCCCTTTTTGCCTGTGACCATGACATGGTCTGTTCATGTTTATAGGTAAGGCCATTAGCACAGAGTAGCTGGCATCCCCAGGTCACAGGCAGAGCATCTAATTCTGAGGTAGGCAGTGGAGTTCAGTGCATAGCCCAGGGTCATCTGGGATGTGACCAGTTCAGCATATGACCCAGGATAGATTGCCTACCAACAAGCATTTATCCAGGGCTGGTTAGGTGTGGGCTTTTTTAGGCCAGTGAAGAAACAAAGATAAATAAGACTTTCTCTGCCTTCAAGGAGCTTACAACACAGCAGAGAATTGATGCCCCACCTGTGGTGAAAGAGATATCAGCTAGCTGTGAGCTGGAGAGATGTGTTACCGGTGACGCCTCTCCTGCAGAATGGCACCTCCAACACCAAGGCACTGTGGGGCAGGAAACACTTCCTGTCACTACTGGTTCATCTCTACTCTACGTGGAACTCTCCTTTCTGTTTCTGTTCACCCTCACCTTCCATCAGACATTCTTTTTCTGCAATCACCTTGACTAAAGCCATCTCAGCCACAAGAGGACCCACTGAAATGTCACTTAAAGATGACAACAGCACACAGGGATGCTGCGATCATGGGCTGGGCGCTGCGCAAGGGCTTTGATGCTTTAATCCGCCCAGTGAGCCTGGGGTTCCACTGCTATACCCATTATACAGATGGAAAGCTGAGGGGAGGGAACAAGCAAGTGAGGGGTAAGGCTGGGGCTGTCGCTCAGTCCCACTCCACAGTCTGTAGCCGTTGCACACACAGTGCCTCGCGTGGGCCTTATGACAACACCAGGTACGGGTGGGAGGGAAGTTTGAGACCCAGAGTAGCAAATGCATTGGCAAGCTCAGCTGGTCTGTAAGTAAAATAGACGTTAAAATCGAGGTCAGACTGGTACTGGTGCTCACTCGATTACAGTTTGTGGTTGAAATCAGCAAATAGTCCTTGCGTGATTCCAGAAACCGTGTAACAGCCTGGGCTTCGGAGGTTTGGGTCTTTCCCTACACAGTGAAAACAAGGACAAAATGGTCTTGACCAGGCTGCAACCTGAAACGCTTGAAAGACTGCCACCTGGTGGCGTTTTGGCTGTGGCGATGGAAACTGGGCAGGGGCTGTGAGTCCGGATTTGGGGGTTAATTCCTTAATAACAGAGAGGGGACTTACTGGCTACTGACTTCGCTCCAGGTGACCTGGGAAGCATTTTAAGTGACTTCTCTCATTTATTCCTCACATTAAGCGAGTGAAATTGCTCTATTATCATCCCCGTTTCAGAGACGAGAAAGATGAGATCCAGAGGTTAAACAGCTCGCTCAAGGTCATGCTGCTATCCGTCCCGACGCTAGGATTCAAATCCAGGTTTTTCCAACTCCAGGTCTGGCTTCTTCCTAACCACCCCTTATCCTGCCTCCCCAGGTCTTCCACCATCTGGCCACTGCCCATCTTTCCTCGCTCGTCCACAGCTGCAGCCACTCAGACCGAGCTCCTGCTCCCACAGGGCCTTTGAACTTGCTGTACCCTCTGCCTGCAGTGTTCTCTCCGGTTTGCTCATCGGTGCTACTCATCACATAGGTCTCAACCCACAGGTCACCGCCTCCAAGAGATGATTCCAACCGTCCACTCAAGTTGCCCCTGCGCAAGCCCAGTTCCTCACTATTTACCTGCACATCCCTTCAATTAACTACATCCTTCTCAGGGCTTGGAGCTCTCTGAAATTATTCCTTTGGGGCAGGACAACCACACCCTAGCGCCTAGCAGGGTGCTTGTGTAGTAATGGCTTCACCTGTTTCCTGGATGCATGCTGGAAGGAAGGTGGCAAGGGATAAAGAGGCTCACCCTGGGCCTTGTAGCTATCTGTTTACCTCAGATTCTGCCCAAGCCCCTTTGGGTTCCTGTTATCCTTGCCTGCTTCCTCTTCAGACCCCTTCTCTATGCTATGTAGGACCAAAGATGAACTAAGGCCAGGCCTAGGATTTGGTTCACTCTGGCAGATATACAGTAAAATATCAGATGGTGTTAAAAAAAAAAAAGGGCCGCTTGCAGCTCTGGTCCTCAGGGTTTGATATAGTTGAAGTGTCTAGGTTTTCTCGGTAGTGGGTGTTGTTGTTAATTCTTGTAATTAGCTTGTATCTTACAGATATTGCTCCTGGTCATTTAAAAGGGGGTTTAATTGGTCATTCAGGCCTGGAACCTATTCTCTTCTCCAACTTTATTACTTCTACTACATTCAGAACCTAGAAAGGTAGATTAGCATCTCAGTGTTATAAACTGCCTGTTCTCACTCACTCACACTTGGATGTGCTCCAGAAAGCAGATTCTGGCTTCTGAATTGGAATTTAGAATCCTGCATCTGTCAAGAGGAGCTCAGAACCAGGCACAGCGCTGCCAGGAGGAAAATCAGGCTGTAAACACTTACAGAGGTGAGCTCACAGCCAAGGACACAAGCGGCTGGTAGGAAACGCCGTGGTGGTTAATGGTCATCAGAGTTCAGTTGATGCAATTTCAGAGACTGAGGAGAGCCACAATGACAATTAAATAAAGACGGAGAACCGAACCCTGAGTTGACAGCCACAGCACAGTGATCTGGTGGCGAGTGGTAGTGGAAACCAGACAACAATGTCAGGCAGAGAACCAGGCAACCTGACCTTAAGCTGTCTCATGGTTTGTCCTTCCTTATGCTGGAAAAATTAACAGAGCTGGATGATTGCTCTGACTCCCCACGGCTCTGATATCCGAGGCCTTTCTCTGGGGTGGGTGGGAGAAAGTGCTGGAGGAAAGAAGGGTTATGTCTGTTGACTAGGATCTTACTCCTCCTCAGACCCTGGACCGGGCTCGGTTTGTAGGAAAGAGGGAAGGAGGTTACGTGGCAAGCCCAACGCCACGTGGCCTCGGCGTGGCAGGGACAGAGGGCAGACCAGTGTGCTCCCTACTCTAACACACGCACCCGGCATCTCACCCTTCCAGGCGGCCCTCTCTCCCTGTGAGTGTGGCTCTGCCCTGAACAGCAATGGGGAAAGGGCAGGCAGGGTGCTGGGTTTACTCCGGCACTATCTCTGGCTCCCGATCAAGCCGGGCAGGGCTGAAATCTGGCCTTGATGTACACAGAGGACAGCAGGCCTGTGTCAGGCCAACCCTACAGGACAAGTCTACTTCCAGTGTCCACTGAGTGCAGTGTGCGTGCTGAGACTAGCAACGGCAGTACCAGCAGCGGCAGCAACTGCAGCCGCAGTGACAGCAGCCGCAGTGACAGCAGCAGCAGCAGCCAAGGGGCTCTGTTTCCTGAGTGAAAGGTTGCAGCGTGTGACCTGATACGTTGGTGGTGACGAGGCAGGAGCAGCTCCTACTCACGTAGTTCTCGGTACAGTCTCCTGCTTCTTGGTCACCCCCTTATTCAGTGTTCTGCAAGCTACTCTTGGCTGCTCAGAGCCCTTCCACAATGGCTCTTCCCTGTGATCACCTCTGAAGTCTTCCATGCTTCCAAATTATGTCTTCCATTTTCAGGTTAAACATCTTCTTTCCATTTATTTAGAGGAACTGATATCACATTGGCATAACTCATACTAAGCTGTGAATGACTAACAGGCTGCCTGGTAACGGCAAATGTCTGTCTTTTTAAAGAGATTACAATGTACCCATCAGATAGGTCTGTCCTGTAGGATCTGAGCTGTCTTGTACCCCGGACTCTATGGGGGCAGAACCCTGAAGGCTTTTTCCAAAGTGAGATGCTTCATCTCCTCCTTCCGGTCTCTGAATGGAAGTAGCCCTTAGAAAACCCTACCGCACCTATCCTGTTCCCACTGTCTCACCTTTCAAAACCTTCTCTTCAATGAGAAACCATTTTAATAAAGCTGTAATTTTGTTACAGAATTTTGTAATTAAATATCCTTAAAAGAAATGAGATTGCAGGTCCCTATCTCCCAATTTATCATAGACTTAATGCCCCGAGTTACACAGTGTTTAATTAAGAATGTTTCCCCATTGCAACCACATGCAGCTTCCTGGGCTTAGAGACAGGAAGTGCTCTGAATTTATCATGAAGGGTACTCTCTCTTCTTGGGATGCTGTCCTGTTTACCAATATACGAAACAAATGGTGTCTTCTTTGTCATAAATAACAGGCTCTCCCACATGCTTGCCCTCATCCCAATTCCGTGGAATTCTCTCACCCTAGAGGTACTGTAAATCCAACCGCGGGCTCTGGGAAAGAGTAACAGTTCACAAGTGGCTTCTTCATTTAAGAGCCAACGTGCTCCCCCTGCTGGTTGAGGGCAGCAAATACACAACTTTTGGATTCCCTTCAAACCACAGGTAGGAACTCCTACTATGTGCCAAGGGATATAAAGAAAAGAGGGACCTGGGCTTTTGTCCTCAAAGAGCTTAGCATCTGGTTAGAGAGACCAGATATGCATGTATGTTATGCATACCCTACAGCACAGTGGGTTAATATTATTAAATTAATTGGGAGCTCACCAAGAACAGAGAAATTAGTTCTACCCAGAGATAGAGGAGGTTCTACAGTGAGGCTAGCTTTTGAGCTACGTCTTGAAAAGGCAGTTGGATTTCGGAAAGTAAAGAGGGAGAAAATGTCCAGCTTGAGGACCATTCTAGGACAGTGGTGGCAAACCTATGATATGTGTGCCTCAGTCAGCTAATCATTACCATTGGAAGCTCTAAAAGGTTGACTGTCACTGTTTTAGGATAAATGTTAAGAGTGTAGAGACCTGGAGAATTGCTCATTTGTTTTAATCTTCTTCTTTTACATGTGAGAAAAAAAGGAGATTTGAAAGGCCCTAAGTGTACATGCTGGAACAGTGTCTGGAACCTACATCTTCTTCCTCTATTTCTGGGCTCAACAAGAATCTCAGGCTTAGTGGAGGAAGGGAGAGGGCAGTGGGAGGGGAAATGTGGATATGTCAGGAAAATGCAGAAGAGAGTTTGTGTCATTGCAAGAAATTCAATCCCACTTACTGAGGAAGTGAAATGGCCTGGTTAATTTAATTTCCTAATTGATGGAAGTTCAGCAAAAGAGTTGCTTTGTTACAAATGTTGACTTTTAAAACTTCCTAAAATGTTTTATTCGACTCTCCTTCCTTAGCAAGCAAAGTTAAGGCAACCGTTCATTCATTGATAATCCTAGATCTTGCACTATCTCATAATATCTTAGGTTTAGAGAACATACAGGCTAATACATATAGACCTTTTAAAGAGTCTTTTAAATCTTGCAAATCTTCAGTAGCAATAAACATGCTTGCCATTTGTGTCTTTATCATTTCCTGCAGCATTTAGATTTATTCATTAGTGTGAGACAGTTGAATAAAGACAAACATCGGAGCAGATGAGGATTTCTTTGCCCTGGTTAATTGAAATTTTGCTGAGTTCTAGGACGGCCTCTCTCAAGCCACCAGCACAACTTTGGCTCCCTCTTTTGCAGCACTGTGCTGGGCAGTAAAGCTTCAGCAAGGAGTCCTGCAGAGTCTGGGACTCGCTCTGGAAAGAAGCAGACAGGACCCTCTACTGTCGGCTCGCTGGGAGCCTCCTCAGGCATATTCTGAACGAGTTACGGGGCTGAGAGTTATCAAGGGTGCAGTTTTCATATTGGCGACTCCAGCTGCCATGTCATGAATGTCACCCTGGAGAGGTTTCAGTGACAAGGACCTGAGGCCACCAGCCAATGGCCCTGTGAGCTGGCCTGGAAGCAGACCCGCCAGCCCCGGTCCGCCTGCAGATGACCGCAGCTCTGCCTGACATCCCGACTGCCACGTTGTGAAGGACTGTGAGTGGAACCACCCACTCAGCTTCCCCAGAGTCCTGAGCTTCACAAACTGGGGGACCTAAACTTACAGACTGTTGTTGTTTTAAGTTCCAAAATCTAGGCTGATTTGTTGTGCCACAATAGGTAGCTGATCTGCTTAAAGAACTCCCTGGGGTTCAGTCTTCCTCCCCACGTCTAGCACCTCATCAGCTTTCCTGTGCACTACAGTTTCATTCAACAAATACTTGTAGAGTTGCTGCCATGTGTTAAGACTGCATTGGGACCAGGGCACTGTAGGGACTCTGACCACATCGGAGACTATGGTCAAAAGTTCTCACCTGAATGACGTATTTATTAAAATAGGTGCTGGATTAATCAGTGAATGACTCAAGAGACAGGTGTCAGTCCTGGCTCTGCCATTCATGTCCTGGTCTCCTTTGTTATTTTCTAAAAAGAAACTTCTGGGCCAGTATGCGTACAAAGACTCCGATTCAGACATAGAGCCTTAGAATTTTGGAGCTAGAAAGTATCTTGGCAGACAAGCGCTGTGAAATTTTAGGACAAAAGTGACTCCTTTGAAAATTAGATGAAATCTGTGAGTCCTTTCACCTAAATATATGGAAAACACTTTGCAATCAATTGTGGAGAGTCCCTACAAGGTTGAAAGTCCGTCCGTAGGCTTCCGTGGAAGCTGCAGGCCCAGGACACTTCATCTGGTCAAACCTACTGTTACTTTCGGTGAGAAAGTAAGACCCAGAGTAGGAAAGAAGCAGGCAAAGCCCATGCTTAGCATCTCCTGAGACCAGGTCCTGCGCCTCCCCCCAAAGCCCTGGCTTACAGGAAGCCCAAGGATCCCGGGGAAATCAGCCCTGGCTGCTGTAACACAAAGCGTCAGGAAGCCCCACACTGATACTTCTTTTCCGTTAATATCGCTCAGGGACAGACAGAGCGGCTCAGGCAACCAACTCTGTCTCCAGAGCCAGCCTAACAGGCACCACTGGCTGTTCTGTAAATGGGACAGTCAGAAGGTTTCAGACACAGGCTTCGCAGAGCCGGTGAGTGTGGGGGCTGCAGGAAAGTGGAGGGAAGCCTGGGGCGGGGTGCCTGGTGCACGGCAGCGGAGCCCCAGGACAGCTGTCTGAAGTCTGCATCTGGCCGGTTTTAGGAGGTCTGGGGAGAGCTGCGCATGTTCTGACAGGGCCTGTTCGCCTCACCGTCAGGTCAAGACCACCTTAGCATGTAGAAGAGCAGGAGCTCTGGTGCCAGCTGGCTTTGGTTCAGAGTCCTCTTTTGCTACTAACTGGCTGTGTGATGTTGGATCACTAACTAACCTCTCCTCCTGGTCTGTAAAATGGGTACCATAAAGGCCATCACATCCCAGGCTTTTGAGGAAGATTAAATGTGTTCATTTTTTCCAAAGTGCCAAGAACAGAGCCTGACATATAAGTGCTATATAAATGTATAATAACTAAGAGCAAACAATCCATACTTATTCGGGGTTCAATCTTTATACCTAAAAAGTTGTTAGATTTTAAAAATCAACTTTATTGAAAAATAAATTAATGTAATAATATGTACAAAAGTGTACATTTAAATGGATTTCTTTTATATATTTATGTATATTTATATATTTGTGTAGCCAACACCACAGTCAGGATATAGAATGTTTCCACCAGGCCACGAAGCTTCTTTGCCCTCATCCCAGTCAACCCCTCTTTGTTACGAGCCTCAGGGGACCCTGACTTTTCTCACCAATAGTTATAGTGTTAGATCTCTATCAGTTAACAGTAGTTGAGCTTCCAAAATTCACGTACATCTCCCACTATGTAAGTACATTTATTTAAATTTAAATGTGAGTAGCAGTCAATTTGTATCATCTATACAAGTAAAACTTAATTTGTTTTATTTTTTAAATAAAAGTCAATGCGAGAAAATTGTTAAGCAAAGGGATGAATTGAACAGTTGTGTTGAATCTGGGTAATGAGGTTATGAGAATTTTTGCTATAGTTCTTGACAGTTTTTTGTACGTTTTACATCATGTCCAAATTAAAACTTACACTAAATCCACACAAACAGCAGCAGAGAGAGGCAGTGCTGAGCACTTGGAGCCCTCATCCTTCTCAGAGTCCCCTGGAAAGTTCTTTGACTCTGCCAAAGCCAAAGCCAAAGCCAAAGCCTTGCCACGGCACATGGTAAGGCAGGCCATGCTCCCCGAGGACAGGGAGCCTGGGCAGGAGAGGGCCCCATCCAGCTGGCTGAGTCCACTCTGGGCTTTGGAGGAAAATGGGCTGGGCTTCAGTCTGGCTGGCAGAGTTGGCTCAAGTTCGTGAGGCAGATGTGTTTGTGAAAACGCTTTGCATGGGGAGCAGCTTAAGACATCCCACATCCTTTGGGAATGAGATTGCTTAAAAGTGAACAAGTATAAATATACTGCAAAGCATTAGCTCATTACTAGACCATATCTATTGCTCTCTAGGGTGACCAACCGTCCTGATTTGCCTGGGACTATCCCAATTTTAGCACCAACAACCCTGTACCTCAGCAAAGCCCTTTATTCTGTGCAAACTGGGATGGTTGGTCACCCGAGAGCCTATTGCTAGTATTTGATTGCCATAACCACTTCAGTTACCACTGTATTAATGTACTTGGGTTACCACAGCAAGATATCACTGGGTGGCTGAAGCAACAGAAATTACTTTTCTTGTAACTTTCAAGACCAGGTTTCTAGACCATCTGGTTCCTGCTGATGGCTCTCTTCTTGGCTTCTTGATGGTCTCTTTTTTACTGTGTCCTCAAAAGGTGACAGAGCTGTGCTCCTGTAAAGAGACAGAAGGGCTTGATATCACTTTCTCTTTTGACACAAATCAGGGTTCCACTTTTTATGACCAGCCTTAACCTTAATCTCTTCTGAAGAGGTCTTAGTTCTAAATACAATCCCATTGGGGTTCAGGCTGTTTGAATCCAGAATGTCCCCTGTGCTTGCTTTGGCAGCAGCTACACAAAATGTCCCCCAAAGACCTGTGCTCATGGGTTGGTCCCCAGTTGGGTACTATTTGGAGGCAGTGGAAGCTTTAAGAGGTGGGGCCTGGTGGGAGTCTTTAGGTCATTGGAGGTGTGCCCTCAAAGGGGATTTGGGACCCTGGTTTCTTCCCCTCTTTTTTCACTTCTTAACTCTGAGGAGACGTTTTCCTCAGCCACATGCTGCACCATGGTACATCTTGGCACTGCCTCACCACAGTCCTAAAAGCTGTGGGGCCAACTGATTATTGATTGGAAACTTGGAAACCGTGAATCAAAGTGAGCCTCTTTCTTTTTACAGTTGATTATCTTAGGCATTTGTTATGGAAACGGAAAATTGGCTAACACAGGCTTCCATGTATGAATTTTGAGAGAACACAAACATTCAGTCATCAACAACTGCTCATTCACTCTGCCTGCCACCACCATAACTTTCACTGTAGAACTGTCCCTTTGGTTCTTTGCTTTGGCTATTCTCGTCCTACTTGGGACATCTCTTACCTGTCCAGGTATTTCTGTTTCCTTCTATCGCTTGCTCTTTTCCTTTGGCTTCGCTGTTTCTTAGGCATTTTGTGTCTCTGAGCATTCCTTCCCTAGGCTACTTGCCTTGGCCAAGGGAAAGCCAGGATTTCTCATGAGCCAGATCTGCAGGCTCAGGTGGGAATTTTCTAAAAGTTCTCATACTTACAGCCTATCCCTATCCAACTGGGTCACCTTCTCCCTTGCACCTGACTTTGCCATGACGGTGTCCAGCTGAGCAGCAGGTGGTCTACTGGCTACATGGCCATGGGGGGTGGCGAAGGTGAATGAAACTCAGGCTGCTGGAGGTCACTGTCACCCTGAGCAGTGCCCCAGAGCCCTGTGCTGGCCTCTTCCTGTCGCAGGGACATCATTAGAAATGTTAATTATTAATTATCACTAAAAGCCCTTGTGCTGCATTGCTGTTCTTGAGTGCTTACCCATCTCCCTTTCCCCCTTCCTTTCTGCAACTGCATCTTGGTGCCTTGGGCCTCCTGCCTTTCTCTGAGTCTTTTTCTTCTGCTTACTTCTCACCTGCAGGTGGGAAACCAAGGTGTCCCGGGGCAACCGGGAAGAAGCACACGGACATGTCCTTTTGCACATGTCCAGAGCACCCATGTGCTTCTTTTAAAGCCTGGGGGAATTAAGGCCATAGAAATGGAAGAACCTGGGAAACAATTGGGTCCTAAGGTTCTGGAGTATTTTGATGAACCTCAGTAACTCCTTATTTCTTTCACCCTCTTTGTATTTTCAGGTCACGTGCTAAAGCCTCTTTTTGTTGACAAATTCAGGAACCTTGTGAAGAGATAGAATTCAAAGGCACCCTGGATCTCTGCAAAAATGCCCTGGGCGTGTATGTACCATCCAGCTACCCTGAAGGAGTCAGCTGGTTGAGGGAAGAGTTCTGTAAAGATCAGGTGACAGCTCATGGTTGTCGCTCTCACTTTCTGTGAGATCTTAGACCACCTTGTCTCATCTCAGGCCACATAGTTCAATGACACAAACATGATTTTGAAGTCAGACACCTGGTTTGAATCTGCTCTGGCAGTGTGGCCTTAGTCTGATGACCGATCTGAAGCTCATAATTAAAACATGGCAATAATTTTCTTTCTCTGGGAATGTTGAGAAATTTAATGAGATCCAGATCTCTAGCTCTAAGCCTGACACACTGTAAGTATTTAATAAATGTTCATGTCTTATCCATAAAGAAGAGATGGAAACTCCTGCCCTTTCTATGTGAGAGACCTGAGGAGGTCGAGTTTCTGAGGAATTGCTATGTATCAGTGTTTTAGGAACTCGGGGTGTAATCAGTAGTTGAGGGGCCCCCTAGCATATGCAAGGCCCTGGTTTCATCCCCAATAGTATAATTAGAAAGATGGAAAGGAAGAAAGAAAGAAGAGAGGAAAGAGAGAAGGAAGGAAGGAAGGAAGGAAGGGAGGAAGGAAAGAAGGAAGGAAGGAAGGAAAAGAAGAGACAGAGTAAAATATTGCATATATTCTAACTGGTTTAAACCTTATAGCAACTTTACAACAGACTTTATTATTATGTACTGGTATCATTTAGTAATGATTATTATAATTATTATTTAAAAGTAAATAAACTAATTTTAAAAGTTGGATAACTGGCTTGAAGTCATGTAGTAGGAGCAAGAAAAACTGGGAAGGTTTTGGATAGTGCAGGGTTGTAGGTATGTCATCCAGTAATATAACCACTTGGCTGATAACGGTTATTGAGTCCCTGAGAGAGGCTAGTAATTTCACATCAGATTTTAAAGACAGTGATAAGAGAATGTAAAATACCTTATTAATAATTTTTACATTGGTTTCATGTTAAAATGTTTTTGGATATATATTATATTAAATAATGTTGTTAAAGTAAACCTAATCCCTTTTTTTTTTTTTTTTTTTTGGTGCTGGAAAGTCAGGTTCAGGGCCTCGTGCATGCTAGGCAAGCTCTCTACCACTGCGCTGTACCCCCAGCTCTCTTTTTCGAAAAAGAATTGTAACTCAGTGGTTTAGTGCATGCTTGGCATGAACAAGGCCCTTGATTCACTCCTCACTACCAAAAACAAAACAAAACAAATCACAATTAAAGGCATGTGTGGCTCAGATCATACTTTCACTGGACTACATGGGTTAGAGCCCTTACTCATAACCACTAATATGTTGTTGCCAGCCGTGAAGATTTGTGGAAACTGAAATTCCAAGTTATGATATGGTAATAAAGTCATTACAGCATCTAAATACAGTTTCTTAGTGCATTGCCAGTATCCAGGGCTCACTTCTTAAGGTGTAGACATCTCCGAGAGAATGGCATTCCAAGCCTTCTCCAGGGAAGCCTAGGGAAACTAAGTCTTTGACCTTGAACATTTATCCTTCTGCTTGCCAAACTGGAGGTGGCAGCAAAGTAAGGAGAGGTTGCCCAAAATGAACTTTTGCTTCCCTGTTCTGACCTTGGGTCAGTGAAGGCCCATATTTGGTTCAATGGACACCCTAATCCATGGCTTAGAGACCCAGCAATGGGCAAGGGAGTTGGACTCCTGGCCTGGGCGTGCTTTTGGACCATAGCGTCCTGCTCTGTGCAGGTTCTCTTTAGATCCTTGGGTGAGCACTTCCAGCGACAGAGAGCTCATGCCCCTGTCTGCCCCCCAGTTGGATAGTTCTATTTTTTATAAAATTCTTCTTTTTATGGCTTCTCCTTTTATTGGAGCTTAAATTCCATAAATAACTCCTACTCAGACTTTTTGAAACTGTGCTTCTCAAAACTGTAGAAAACATGAAAAGGCACTAAGTGCCCCTAAGACCTTCCAAATGAAACTGTCCTGGGTAATGCCCAATTACAGTGCCCTGGGCTCCCTAGCTTACACACACAAGCACACACAGACACATACACCACTTGTGAGGAACAAACTCACAAGCAGAAATGCTCCATCTTGGTGTCGGGTGGCCAACAGTATGATCAGTTGTGAAATATGCCGCTAGCAAGTTTTCCTAAAAATAAAGTGGGCAAATTTTCAAATTATTTGCATTTAAATTAACTTGTACAAACTCAAGGTTATTCCTCCAGGAGTGTTTCTTGTGCTTGTTGCGTGCCTGGACACTTTCTGGGCTGGAAGGGAAGGGTGTGGTGTCACTGTCACATGATAGGCATTGTGCACACTCTCACCTAATCTTGTCTCTGCCCGGGGATGTCAGTAATCCAGGAAAGGGAAACAATAGTAACTGTAATATTGGGGCTCGCTCTGCGACCAGCAGTGCACTAGGCACTTCACATGTGTTCTGTCATTTGGATCTTAGCCACTGGACCTTGGAGGGAGAACCATTACTGGCTCCATTTTACAAATGAAGAAACAAAAGAAAGGTTGGATAACTTGCTTGAGGTCACCCAGTTTGCAAACAAACAAAAAGCAAACTACAACAGAGTTTTGAGCAGGTAGGTACCTCTGCCTCTCTTGGTAAATCTAATACTGTAGCTTCATGACAAGTAGAGGTGACATGGGGAAATCTGTGTGACCCTTGTCTGGAGACCTGGATGAGGGAATCCTGCCATTTCTCCCTGAGGAGGTTCTAGGAACACAGAACAAAAGAATTATAAAAAGGCGAAGGAATACATGATCATTTTGGGGACTCTGGCCTATCCTTAGCACAGGGTTCCAGGGAGTCACGCTGGACCTCTGGAGAACACTGACTTCAACAACAGCCTGGAACTAAAGCCAGCAAAAGGTGTGCTCTGCTGAGTTTCTTGCCAGTGTGTCTACCCAGTTCTCAGCTTTTAAGATTTCAACTGGTAGAAGCCCCATACTTGCTAGCAAGAAATAGATGAGAGCACAGGGTACTGGGAGCGTAGTCATGCTATGTTATTTGTTTGCTAGGCTCCACCCCTGCTAGGATGCCAGATGAGGAAGCAAGAAGATAGCTGCAATGCCTCCCCAGGCGCCAGACGTTTGCAAGAGGCCAAGTCAGCATGACTAACATGACTTTGATCGTTGTGGCAATGACAGTCTTGTCATTCCTTCATATCTTGCATATATAGGGGATGAGGAATTTAAATTGGGATCTGTAATGAGACTGTGTTGGGCCTGTGGACCTCACCTATGACATGAGTGCCAGTAGATGAACACAGGTGGGAACGGCAGGGTGAGAGTATCCACGTGGAGGTCCACTTGAGCTTCCGTATGATGACTGTCACCTAATGCAGCCACAGTCATAATCCCTTGAATTGCCCCTTTTCCTGGACCATAGTCTCCCAGCTCTCTCAAGCCTCTTCTGTGTGCATCACTTTTAGCTTCTGCACCATCTTACTGCTATTCTCAGGGAGGCTGTAATTCCTCAGTGTCTCCCTTACTGTATCACGTCCGTGGTGAGCTTGATGCTCTGGACAGGACTGACCACTTCTTAGCATATCGAGGCCATGGTTTAGTCTAGACCAGAGATGCTTACACCCTTAATGTAGCCAAGATGATGTTCACTTTATGTATCATGTATCAACCACATAGCACAATTGGACCAGACTGAGCTAGTGGCCAATTTCCAGAATAACAAACAAATAGGTCATTTTTACATGGATTGCTGCCAAACCAGGTCTACCCCATCCGGTACCTGTGCAATTAATTTTTAACCTAAATGCAGGACTTTGCATTTCTCTCTGTTCTATTCCATCATGTTGGTTTCAGCCCTATGTTCTTTCCTGTTGAGGTCATTTCTTACTTCCATTCTGTCATCCATAATGGTAACTATTCTTCCAAGCTTTGGGTCTGCTGAAAATTTGATTCAAGAACACCTTGTATGTTGTTTTCTGAGTCACAGATAACAATGCCAGTGAAGCAGTGCCAAGGACAGAGCTCTGTGGCATGCCACTAGAGACCTCCTTTGGGTTGACACAGAAAAACTAATCAACATTCTTTGACTGTAGTTGCTCATCCAGCTATGACTCCACTTCCTGTATTCTGATCCAGTTCTCATTTCCCGTTATGTCCTCAAGGGCACCAGGCAAAGACTTGTCAAATACCACAGTGAAATCAAGATACATCAGGTCTCTGTCATTGTTTTGATCCTGCGCTTGAACAGATAGCTGATGACATGTGATGGGCAAGATATTTACCTCTTTGGGGGGGTAAGAAAGAAAAATGAGTGTATAAATGAGTGAGAAGAAAAGGATTCACTATAAAAGTATAGAGAAGCCCATTAAAACTGAAGGATAAGTACATAAACCTGTCCTAGAAATTATCATTTCATTTGCCTAATTATCATGTTGTTTTTTCTGAAAAGTCCACTATGTATTATTATAATTATTGTGTTTCTATCTCCTGCATGAACATTTGAATATTTTCTTTTTCTTAAGCCATATTTATATTTTCTGTCATCAAAAGTTTTTTAAAAATACATACCTTAAGTCAGAGACTATCTCTTGATCACTGAATAAGAAAATATGAGAAGTACCCAGCTCAAAGCTTGTACCGATGTAGGGGTTTAAAAAGCATTAATTCCCTAGTTCAGAGCCTTATGTTCGGTAGGGACTCACAACCGTGTGAGTGGATGCACGAACGCCTGCAGGACCGAGTGGAGCTGGATGTCTCACATCTCCTTTACATTCAGATGAGATGTAGTAAAGGCATCGGCACGATTACACCAGGAGACTTGGAACTCAAGTTTGAGCTGAGTCTAATCAGTGCATATCTGATTCATGTCAACCAAACAGCTTCAGAAGAGACCAGTTGTTAACCCAGTATGCCACGTACTGATCCTCTCTGAGAACTACTGTCTGGCTCCACCTCTAGGGCAGACAGCACATTCCTGGTGAGAGAGTGGAAACCAAGTCAACTTGATTAGGTGTAGAGGGAGGGAAAGGCATTCTAGAGAGGGCCAGGAAAGAGCAGAGGGTAAGCCCACAGAGCATGTGACAAAAAGACCAGGGCTGGGAAAGAAGTCAAGTTCCATAGGTCATCAAGATCGAGAGGTGAACATGGGACTAAGACTGGAAGAAAAGCCAAGAGTGCAGGTACCAGGAAAGTGCTAGAAACATCAGGAGCAAAAGTGGGCATGACCTGGGAGGGTCAAGGACTTTATTGCCACTTGCTTGGTGAGCCCAGAACTTTCTATTACTGGGGCCAGCCCCATGGGGCTTGGGATGGTGTGGCCCACGAAAGACCCAAATCTGGGCTGGCTGTTAGGATAGGTGGTCGCATCTGCCCACATGTTTTGCCTCTTCCGTACTGGAGAAATGACAATACACTCTCACTATCTAAATGCTACTTTTGAGCAAAAGCTTTTCCTTTGTTAAGCAAACAGCTGCCTGTATTACAAAACTACTTCACATTCCAAACCAGGCTTTGCGGTGGGGCAGTCCTGGGTTCTAACCCTAGCTTTGTTGCTTAAAGCTGTGTAATCTTGGGTGAATTCCTCAGATTTTCAAAGCCTTAGTGTCTCCATCTGCAAACTGGGAATAATAATAACATTTACTTTATGATCCTGCTGGGAAGTTAAATTGAACCTATCTCAGATGCCTGGCAGGTAGTTGTAGTAAACTGTATCCATCATTGTTAACTGTGACTTTGGGCAAAAGTCACTTAACTCCTCTGAGTCTCATTTTCACGAACATAATAGCTATAAGACGTGTGAGGATATGGAATGGAATACCTTTTTTAAAGTGTGAAGAAGTCAATAAATGTAAAAAAATATTACTCTCAGCTTGCTTAGATAGCTTAGGATAGTCTCACCATTTTGTAAACCCACCAAATCCAAAGAGATGCCCTGAATCAGAGACCGAGGAAAATCTGTGTTATGTGCACATGTGTGTGTGTATTGACTTCAGTACTATTTATAAAGCATAGTGAATGTCCACACACAACATATCCTTTTGATGAGAGAGCTGATAGCTTCAATTATATGTCCAGAGGGACCTATATCCTCAAAATGTCAGGAAGCACTGCCCTTGGGTAGTGAAACTATAGGCAAACTATAGTCTTCCAGTATTGCTGCTCAACCTGTCTATGTGAGGGTGCTTAGGGTACTGAGAGAATACAGTCAGCACCATTAGACAGCTGGGGTAATTCCAGATGTGGGCTCACTTTCCCTGGATGTTTTGTTAGCACCCAGGCCTGCCAGCCCCTGCTTGTTTCTGGAAGCTCTGCACAGGAGCCTGAACCAGTGATTCATTTCCTCCAAGCAGCCCTGCCCATTGGCAAAGACCTTTCATCCCTCACCTAGAGTAATTCCAGACAGGCCTGTGAATTCACTGGGCATTATGTCCTCTACTTTGTCACGTGTGAAGGACCCCAGGGATTGTTCAAAATAGTGGCCCACAGTTTCTGTACACAGCAGAACTGGCACAATAGGCAGTCAGGTTGAGAAATGGTCTGAGTGATGGAGCAGGATCTGCCCAATATGCAAATGGTAGAGCAAGCTGGTTCAAGGGCTCTGACCACGACGGAACCTTGGAGGAGAGGCAAAGGGCAGTTGTGTGTGTGTGGGGTCCCCTTGTCCAGTGGTGGTGTCCTATGGTGCCCAACTCACTCTCTCACACACCCCTGAGGATGGAGACGGTAGGTGTGGTCTAGCATCCGCAGACCTTGTGAGATGCTGTATCCTCCCTGCTTTCCTATCGTCCCATGGCTGTACCACATGGGATTACTCCGTATCTGAGGAGGCCTGGGGAGCAGGGTTAGCTCAGCTTTGACCTAGGTATTGGGGCAAGTGGGCTTTCTTGCCCTCTCACCCTTCCTTGGGCTTGGGTGGCCTTGCATCTCATGGTAACATCCTGTTCTTAGATCCAAGTCTGGATGTTGAGCAGAGTAGATAGTTTCCTTGGTATGAGGATCAAGTACAGTCCAGTTATAGGGCTACAAGTTCAAAGTCTCAGCTAATCACAGCATTATTTGCAGCTAATATTTATATGGTGATGTAGTATGGCTTGCCGGCATTAAACGCATTGAACTTTCCCAACAACGTATTGAATAAATGGTATAACAATCCCTTTCTAAGAGAGAAGAGAAATAAAGCATGAGAAGCATATGACCTGCCCAAGGTCACACAGTGAAAAGAGATGGTGCCAGGATTTAAACCTAATAAACACCTGTGCTGAACCCCTGCTCCTGGGAGGAGACCTCAGTTCCCGGGCCCTGTCCATCTCATTGTGTACTTATCTGTGTAGGCTCTTGCTGGGAGGAGAAGTGCCTGGGCCGAGGCCCAGTGCATGTATTCTTGATTCAAATATTGCATCTGGCCTCAGTTTCCTCATTTTTTAAAGTGGAGACTGCTGATGCTCTACTTTCTCAGAGAATTGTCATATGGATCAAGGGAACTCCTAGTGTGCAGTCTTTATAAACACTGAGCACCCACTAAAAGGCACCTCTGTTCCTGCTTAGCAGCTCGTAAGTTTCCCTGCTGCCTGGGGAGATGTAAAATCTGTGATTCTTCTAGGGCTGGTGACGAGGGGCCTTGAAACCCATTTCTCCAATGCCCAGGTACCTCCTCCTCATTTTTCCTTCAGAGGAATTCAGAGGAATATTTTGTCCTCTCATCCAGAATATGACCCAAATCCCGGAAGGGGAAGATGTGCCAGTACCTGTTTTGCCAACACATTTGCTCATGTGTCCTGGCCAGCTCCCAACACTGCAATCAATCACGGCCAGCCTCTGCCAGCCACTTGCTGCACTTTGTCACCTTTGTTCTCATTTGCCCTTCTCCCATCCTGCCGCATGGCACCTGCTCCTGTCATAAATGGGTGCTGTGCTGTATTATTAACAAGGCCAGACTCCAGGTCCTGAGACATGGGACACAGGGCAAAAAGGCACAGAAAGAAAATGATAACCCACTTTGGTCACGTTTCTAAGATTGTCCCTCTTGTCCACCTCCCATCATTGGCAATGACACACTCAGTGGAGCCTGTTTGGTCAACAGTTCTCATGGCAACTGGAAAGGCGGTTCCATAGTTTGAGGAGGACCGTCCGAAGCCCCAGCATCTCATGCATTCTGAGGCAGGGTGCTTCTAGGGAGAAATGGTGTCTAGCTTGGGGTGTAAATGGTGGAAAGGGAAGTAGTTTCAGTGAAGTGGGGGTATGGAGAAGAGGCAGCCGATGGCAGCTAGGAGGTTGGTTCAGTCTGGGGAAGGGCCGTGGGGGTTACCAAGCTGCCAGTTTGCCTGGTGGGAGTCCAAGTTGTGAAGACATGCGGGGCATCTGGGCAGTGGAAAGCAGGGTCAGTAGGGGTTTTCCTCTGGAAAGACAGATCTGGAAGTGGAACTGGAGGCTCCCCTGAGGACTGAACAAGACAGGCTGGGTGGTACTCTAACCTTGCTTTCTCCCGCAAACAGAGACCTTCCAGGCTGGGCAGCCTGACATTTGAGGGATCTAGAAGTGTGAAAGATTAATAATCTGAGTCCTTTTGAGGATAAATTTTGGCAAGTGTTTGGGGAGCAGAGCAGAGACAGTGAAAGGGACACACATAGACCAGAGAAAGGAGAGCAAAGTGTGGCCCTTCCCCACCGCTGCACTTAGTCCTCCATCACAAGGCCTCCTTTTCCATGTCTTGATGACTTTCCTTTCTGGCCACTCTTACTCAGCCATAAATAGAAGTACATTCATCATTACTTTCTGTTTTTAATGAATAATACACGATAGCCCCTTTTTTTTCCTTTGTCAATTTATTCAACACTCATTCACTCAATAGGTGTTTATTGAGCATCTGCTGCTGTGTGCCCAACACTAAGCCTGGAGTTGGAGATGTAACGGTGAACACAGTAGCTCAAAGTTTCTGCCCATGTGCACCATCTCTTTCCATCTCATAATTACCCACCTCTACCCTCAGCCCTCAGGGAATAGATTTAGTCTTTATTTTTATTACTTCCTTTACTGATAGCACTGTGTGTGGGGGGGGAGCAATGGTCCTCCACATAGAAAAATCCCCACCATGGCTAAACCAGCTGTCTGGTATCGTCAATGTGGTTAACATTTACAGGAAAGCAGAGGAAGTGGCGCTAGTCCCAGGATCCTAGAACCACTCTGCTATTTTCCAGGACTTGAGGGCATTTACCTGAGTGGTAACAACTGGCTGTCCACATGGGCTTCTACGTAGACCAGGGCTGTCTGTGTCCCTTGGGTAGCAGAGTGTTGGTATATAACAGGAGCTCAAAAAGATTTCCTGAATGAGTATGGGTGGAAGGGAGCTCCTTGGAGGTGTCTGGGTGAGGGCAGGCCCACATGGTGACTGGCTTTGATCCAGGGCATCTGACCACGACAGTGCTTTTTCCTACAGCACCCATGATCCTGAACTATCACATCAGAGAACAGAGCGTGGCCCTTCTTTCTGGATCTCTTCCTTCTAGAAGCCTAGTTGCTGCTTCTCCTGCAGCTGCTGGTTTACAAACTGGTTGGGAGCATATGTGAGTGAGGGGAGGAAGGCCCTGCTTAACGCAGAGACGCTGTTCTCGGGAGCAGACGGAACAGGGAGAGATGGCTGGCTGTTGCTTGCACAGTAAGTGTCTATAATCTGCTCAGGGAGGTGAACCCGAGGCCTTATCCCTCTGAGCAAGAGATTAAAGGCCAGAACTTGTGATTGCTGCTCAGCTGGGGATCTCTGCCATACACCGACAGGGAGCCCCAGAGCACAGCTGCAGCTGAGGAAGTCAGCGTGAGGGACCGCCAGTGGCAGGCTGTTGAAAACAAATGGGGCAGAGAAATGATTCCAACGCTATTGATTGGAGCTGATGTTTGCAGAACAGCCGGAAATGACTTACTTGGCTTTAAAACCAATAGGGAAACTGAAGTCAATGAGCCTAGGACAGATCTCGCTGAACCCTGCAAAGGGTTTTTGTGTCCCTAAGCCCTCCCCACCCCCCACTTCCAGAAATACCAGAAATACCCACTGTCATCACGCCACCCACTGGCCCAGGGGATGGGAGAGGCACTCCCAGTTGGCCCGGCTCCTCCCTCCCCGCCCCTTACCTTGGGTGGCCTCCAGCCTTAATGCTTTCCTAGGCCTCCTGCGGGCTGGCTGCTGCCTCTACCACATCTGGTCCCCGGTGCCCTTGCCACTGTCATCAAGGCCTCCCCTGTGTGAGGAGATGTGGATGAGCGCCTTCACCCCTGAGGTTCACCGAAACAACTGGAACTTTAGTTGTGGTTGTCGTTTACTTAAAAGGAACTCTGCTAGGAAATTGAAAAGATGAGCCAGGGAAAGAAAGGACAAAAGCCTAGAGATGAATGAGTTTGCAGAGCAAAACTCAGGATTAACTTGCTGAGCACAACCTACTAGAAACCCAGACCCCTCTCTTGTCTTGTCTTCTTT